>NQII01009097.1:0-16110 GCA_002778355.1 Clitarchus hookeri
ACCATTTTTTAAGGTCAATCTTCCGATAATTGTTAACTCAGTCATTTAATAAAATAATCCCGTAGAAAATTAATTATTCCCTTAAAATTAATTATCAAAAAGACGGCACATATACCGCAAGGGTGCGAGAAGTATACACATTAGTTTACTTGTATATCTCCATACTTCACTTGCAATTCGGACAGCACTAATGATGTCACTTCCGAGGACAGGTGCGCACGGGTATGTACTTCGTGACCCGGCCGAGGCACTCTCCAGCCTCTGCTGACCGCCCAGGCCAGTACCGAAGTTGTACACCGCTCGCTACGCCAGCTCTTCTTTGGCTGGAGAGTCCTCCAGTTCTCCAGCACGAGGAGTTTTGACAACTGCCACCACGAGTCCGGCCTCTCGGGTCGGGCACCCTGGAGAACTTTCTATGGGGGCCTACCCGATCGTTCGTGGTACGACCTTATGTTTCCACAGCACCAGTGGGTGGTGTCCACGGGTACTCTCACAGTGAAATTCAGGGCTTGGACCCTGTCGCCCAACGGCCTGGGCGCTAGACAGTCCAAGGTCCCGCCTTGTAAGCGTTCGTTCTGTCGGTCCGTTCATCAGGGCAGATAAAACTAATTTCATGGAAACTTCACTATCTCTTAAACCGCATAAGAGACGGCGGTGCTTTTTGTTCCAGAAGACTAGTTATACAAATGCCTAAAAAAAAACATCAATTTTATACACATAAAACATTAAAATACGGCCTGCGGTGCAGTCATGACCGTGAGAAAAAGCTCTTTCTACTTGCTATCTGTCACATACTAATTTTATAAAAAATCCAAAATTCCGAGTTGGCGAAGCCGCCGGAAAGAAAGTATAATAATTTCAGTCTGCTACACAGAAAGTTTCTAGTGAACAAACCCAAGCAAAAAAAAAANCCGTTTAGTTTTAATGTGTCAAACGCAAAATTTTAAATTTGGAGTGGACGAAACTGCAGATACGGCTAAGCATTTCTACATTCCTCTACGATAAGTGACTTTGCATAGGATAAAATTTTAAGCGCACATAAATCTAGCCTCCTGTGCCAAGGTTAAATCTCATTGTCATGAACGCAAACATTTATTGTGAAATTTTTGGTATACGGGAACTACTCTCAAGGGGTCGCAGATAATCTGATCACTCGTAACCACACTGTTTGCAATGGCTATCGAGATAAGACTTTTACTTCTCGCAGAAAATCTACTATCAACTCGTTCGAGGTAAATAGTAGTTATTTATTATCCAGTGTGATGTGCAGAGGAGAGCTGGTCCAGCCAAGGAGCGCACAGCGGCGCTCAACTGACGCCATAAGGACGACCGCGCCCGACCTACCTCAAGAGCACGTGGCCCCGAATTTGTTTTCCTCTTTCGAGACACATCCATACGGGCTACAACACGCGCAAGGCGTAAAGTGCTACCGCTGTTACGCTTTCCTGTGCAAATGAGATATGTTACAGTGGGATTTTATTACAGGCTATGAAAGCCCACAGATTAAACTAGGACCGTACATTTATATTTTTCTCCTACCTATTAAGAAAATTACTCAGGAAAGCTCTAAAAAAGCGATTCATTTCCACAAATTTTTTCTCTTAGAATAAATTTAATGTTATGTAAACAAAACTAATTAGGCTTAGGTGACTGTTTTTTTTTTTTTTTTTTTTTTTTTTCTNTTTTCTGACAAAAAGTCGTATTCCCAGAATACTTATTTGCTTAGATTCGCGTAAACGCGCGAACAACGAACGTACAGAAAATACGCCCGGGCTAAACTCTTGAGGAGTATAACAGCACTGTGCCAGTGGACCACCGTAGACAAGGATTGAGATATACTCCATCAGCGCGAAAGAGCATTCAGCTTGCACCGCAGGAGATCACTTCCGAGCCCCAACCTGGTACTGTGAAACGCCGTCCGCTCCCCTCCCACGTCGCCTGTGACCATCGCACCCAGGCAGTATCCGAATTCAGGTACATACTGGTGTACTTGAGTCCTCGCATACTTTACTTACCCTTGTCACCGAACGTGATGAATTTCGGACAGGCAGGTTTGTTGCCTTTTTCAACAGCTATTAACCAGCTAACCGCTTATAATGAATGTGTATTTTTGCGTAGAAGAATTTTATAATAACCAANGGCCCCGTCAACGGAACGGTTTCACCTCAACATAACCCCGGAGAGCTTCGCCCTTCTCTGCCGTTCGAGCAGTTTTATGCGGCGGGTTCGCAGATGATAGAACACGCAGCTGGGACGGACGTCGTGTACGAGGAGACTGGAGCTCGGAGCTGATGTGCAAGAGACCTGTAGCGGAACAAGCGCGAAGAAATTAAGTGTCCTCCGTACCCTCTCCAGTAGAGACAGTGGCCAATGGCAGGGCTGTGTGTAAATATGGCCCAGGCTCGCAGATGAGTAGGATTCTGCATCAAAGTTACTGTCCTCGCGGACTTATCAGTGCTAGACCTAGAAACGTGAACGATTAGGGGTGGCTTCCTCTTATACACATTAAGAAGGGATTCTTCAAAATTCGGGCTAAAAACCCTGGGTTTGAGAATTTCTCACCCTAAATATGAAACTCAAAATATATTTTAAAATGTGATAAGCACTTAACTGTCTTGTAACTCTTCCCCTCTCCACCAAATTCAGACCTGTGTCATTTTTTTTTTTTTTTTTTTTTTTTCGCTTTTAACGGAATTAAACAAAAGTCACTATGACATTCCCCTCTTCCCAGTCAGGTACATACAATTCTCAAGGGAGTGAAAAGTGATTAATAAGTTTTCACGGTTCCCTCAATATATGTTAAACCCAATGTGATATCGTGGTGTTTCTGTCTTTAAGATAATGCACATACAAATTCCTTAAAAATTATTTTAATATTTTTGGAAATTTATTTCATACCTAAGGGAATGACAAAGGTAAAAACTAATTTCATGGAAACTTCACTATCTCTTAAACCGCATAAGAGACGGCGGTGCTTTTTGTTCCAGAAGACTANAAAACTAATTTCATGGAAACTTCACTATCTCTTAAACCGCATAAGAGACGGCGGTGCTTTTTGTTCCAGAAGACTACTTATACCAAAGCCTAAAAAAAAAAAAATCAATTTTATACATATAAAACATTAAAATATGGCCTGCGGTGAAGTCATGACCGTGAGAAAAAGCTCTTTCTACTTTCCATCTGTCACACACTAATTTTATTAAAAATCCAAAATTCCGAGTTGGCGAAGCCGCCGGAAAGAAAATATAATAATTTCAGTCTGCTACACACAAAGTTTCTAGTGTACAAACCAGAGAAAAAAAAGCGTTTAGTTCTAATGTGTCAAACACAAAATTTTAAATTTGGGGTGGACGAAACTGCGGATACGGCTAAGCATTTCTACATTCCTCTACGATAAGTGACTTTGCATGGGATAAATTTTTAAGCGCACATAAATCCAGCCTCCTGTGCCAAGGTTAAATCTCATTGTCATGAACGCAAACATTTATTGTGAACTTTTCGGTAGACAGGAACTACTCTCAAGGGGTCGCAGATATCTGATCACTCGTAACCACACTGTTTGCAATGGCTGTCGAGATAAGACTTAATTCTCGCAGAAAATCTGCGATGCACTCGTTCGAGGTAAATAAATAGTGGTTATTTATTATCCAGTGTTATGTGCAGAGGAGAGCTGGTCCAGCCAAGGAGCGCACAGCGGCGCTCAACTGACGCCATAAGGACGACCGCGCCCGACCTACCTCAAGAGCACGTGGCCCCGAATTTGTTTTCCTCTTTCGAGACACAGCCATACGGGCTACAACAACACGCGCTGCCAGCACCCCGTCGCCCCTACGCGCAACGCTCTGTACCTGCGTGCAGTGCTTCCTCTGTCGCGCTTGCCTCTGCAAATGAGATCTGTTACAGTGGCATTTTTTACACGCTATTAAAGCCCATGGATTAAACTAGGACCGTACATTTATATTTTTCTGCTACCTATTACGAAAATTACTCAGGAAATCTCTAAAAAAGCGATTCATTCCCACAAAGTTTTTATCTTAGAATAAATTTAATATTATGAAAACAAAACTGAGCGGGCCTAGGTGACTGTTTTTTTTTTATTATCTTTTCTGGCAAAAATTTGTATTCCCAGGATACTTATTTGCTTATATAGGCCTAAACGCGCGAACAACGAACGTACAGAAAATACGCCCGGACTAAACTCTTGAGGAGTATAACAGCACTGTGCCAGTGGACCACCGTAGACAAGGATTGAGATATACTCCATCAGCGCGAAAGAGCATTCAGCTTGCACCGCAGGAGATCACTTCCGAGCCCCAACCTGGTACTGTGAAACGCCGTGCGCTCCCCTCCCACGTCCCCTGTGACCATCGCACCCAGGCAGTATCCGAATTCAGGTACATACTGGTGTACTTGCGTCATTGCATACTTTACTTACCCTTGTCACCGAACGTGATGAATTTCGGACAGGCAGTTTTGTTGGCTNCCTTGTCACCGAACGTGATGAATTTCGGACAGGCAGTTTTGTTGGCTTTTCAACAGCTATTAACCAGCTAACCGCTTATAATGAATGTGTATTTTTGCGTAGAAGAATTTTATAATAACCAAAAGTTATAGTGTGTAATCAAGGACTAAATATATTTCAATTTGATCTACATCTATTGTCATTCTGGTTGTACGTGAGTTTGCAATTTGGTTTGTATGTTTTACTTTAACTTTTTAGGTTATGGATATATATATATATATATATATGCGATTTTTTTAACCATTTTTTAAGGTCCATCTTCCGATAATTGTTAACTCAGTCATTTAATAAAATAATCACGTAGAAAATTAATTATTTCCTTAAAATTACTTTTAAAAAAGACGGCACATATACCGCAAGGGTGCGAGAAGTATACACATTAGTTTACTTGTATATCTCCATCCTTCACATGCAATTCGGACAGCACTAATGATGTCACTTCCGAGGACAGGTGCGCACGAGTATGTATTTCGTGACCCGGCCGAGGCACTCTCCAGCCTCTGCTAACCGCCCACGTCAGTACCGAAGTTGTACACCGCCCGCTACGCCAGCTCTTCTTTGGCTGGAGAGTCCTCCAGTTCTCCAGCACGAGGAGTTTCGACAACTGCCACCACGAGTCCGGCCTCTCGGGTCGGGCACCCTGGAGAACTTTCTATGGGGGCTTACCCGATCGTCCGTGGCACGACCTTGTGTTTCCACGACACTAGTGGGTGGTGTCCACGAGTACTCTCACAGTGAAATTCAGGGCTTGGACCCTGTAGCCCAACGGCCTGGGCGCTAGACAGTCCAAGGTCCCGCCTTGTAAGCGTTCGTTCTGTCGGTCCGTTCATCAGGGCAGATACCACTTGCAACCCGCGAGGAAAATGGACGGATGAGTTACCAACTCCCCGCCGTAGCCCAACGTGTTTAAACCCAGGGGAAGGTGGAGACTGAAGTAACATTCTTAGAGCCTCGGGTCGCCGATTGGTGATGAGAGGCTGCGCAGGACTCAAATGTCCGTAGCTTCATCACGCTTTCTAGGGTCATACTCGGGTTACCAGACTCGGGTACTAGGTTATGGTACCACTCCGACATCTCAGGCGCACGGATGCCTTCCTCGCCCAGGGAGAACTCGCCCGGGGAGTCCACGACCAACAACCTCCTGACCAAGCACAGGAGCAGAACGTTTTCTTTAACTAGACAACTATTAATAGAAATGCCCGGAACAGTGCCGTGACTTGCGGTGCGAGGTGTTCGTGGAAGTGGTGCCACACACGTGCTCACACGGCCGCCATTTTGTTTCTCTCTCTCTCGAAGCGCTGGTTGCACGAGCGGTCAGAGAGGGCAGCGGGAACTCGCGTAAGGACGGCTGGCGACCGCGCGTGACTGTTCTCTTGGGGTCTGACTGTTAATTGCCGCTGTTAATTGCAGCTCCAGGGCGGGCTGCAGTCTGCTCTGCGTCGCCCCATTTAGCGAGAAGCCGCCTGGCGCCAGCCGTCGCCTTAAAGACTTAGTAGTCCTGAATTTTTTTTTTGTATCCTTCTTTGCTTGCGCAGTTACGCCTGTCTCGGTAAATAAATATTCTGGAAATACCACTTTTCACCAGAAAAGGTAAAAACCCATTATGTAAACCCGTATGATTTTGCTAATATCATATTACGTGTGTTCAAAGAGAGAAACATTGAGGAAATTATTTTTAAAAAAATTATTTTTTTTAGCTCGCTTGCGCAGCATCCTTAAAAGATAAGAGGAGAAAGTATATCCACACAGACGTAGTAATCTGTGAGCTTTCATTACGTGCAACGAAGTCCCACTGTTACAGATACATTTGCACAGTACAGCGTACCTATGGAAACACTGCACGCTTTGCGCGTAGGGGTTATGAGGCACTAGACGTGCGTGTTTGTGTCGCTCGTATGGCTTTCACCTACATTTACCATGTACTCTTAACGATGTTCCACAACGAACGCTGTTTCTCACACCAAAAAAAACAAAGTGTAACACTTTGGATTCGCATTTGGGAGGACCGGGTTCGATTCCTTGTCTGGTCATTCTAACTTCACTCCCCCCCCCTCCCTTCCCCATCAGTCAGTTTCCTATAATCATTCCAGGGGAATGCCCGGGGAAGGTTCTTATGGCCTATTCATTCCCCAATCTTGATTGCTCTAGTTACTAGTGGGGGCCACGTTTGGCGTAGTGGCTAGATCACTCGCCTCCCACCGAAGCTAATAGAGCTTGATTCCCGGCGGAGTCACTCCCGGATATCGCATGTGGAAATCGAGCCGGACGATGCCACTGGTCAGCGGGTTTTCTCGGGGATCTCCCGTTTCCCCTCTCTCTTGAACGCCAGTGGTGCTCCGCACCTCTTTTCTTAACCTCATTGGCTCTCACGCCTTCGTTGTTAAACACCGCCCAATACCCACAAGTCATTTGCTCCTTTTAATGACTCCGCTGTCAATGAAACTTTCAGACAAACGTTAAAAAAAGTACAGTAAAATAATTTTTGTAGCTTTAGTGCAGGACTCCTTCCTTCCCCATAAATATTGCTTTTCAAAATTTTTATTTCACTTAATAAATTATGGTTTTGTTATGGTGACTTCACATTACATGTTTCCTTAAATTTTAGCCTACTTTCATCACTTCATGTTATTTGGCAATTTTTAAAACATGAAGACTCATTAGTACTTCAAATTTATTATGCTAATTGAACATATAATTATACGATAGAAAATCAGGTGCCGTGTCTCCAATTCAAGACTAGTTAAAGAGCTTAAAAAAGTTTTACGCATGCATAGAGGCAGCAGCGCTCTCTGAACCGACGTGCGAAAGCTATAAACAGAAGGCTGTTGAGGATCCAGACAAGTGCAGCTGTTCTTCGTCACCTAGCTGTAAACGTTCCTATTGGTGTCAGCTTGCCTCGTCAACATGGAAGTGCACCTTTTAAGCATGCTACGGAGTTTGAACGGGACTGAATGATCGACTTGTGTTAAGGAGAACTTTCATACCGCCATATTGCTGCTCGTACGAGACATAATGCAATGACTGTGATTCGAGTGTGGAAGCAACGCTGAAGAGAACAGGTCGAGTCGAAAGCCCAGAACAAGACCACGAAATGTGACCATAGTACGGGATGACGGACATCTCATCCGCATGGCAGTGACGGAACATTCTGCTTCATCTCGAGCGTTAGCAGGACGTTGGAATACCGCAACAGGTCTGACATTACCTGCTTCCATGGTTCGACGGAGTTCTCCATCGCGGAGGTATTGCGTGCGTGCATTCCATTGCGGAAGATTCTTTTGAGCCTGATTCATCATCACCTCAGGTAATAATGAGCCCATGAGCCAACCTACTGGTATGCACAGTGACAATATTTTGTGTTTTTGGACTAGCTCCGCTTCAACTAGGATTGCAATGGCGGTTCAACGATATCAAGGTGAACGTCATCTTCCAGAATGCACTGTCCAGCGTCATACTACACGGCCGATGAACTTGATGGTTTGAGGAACCACTGGGCGTCGTAGGCGACCTAGGCTGCTACAAATTTTGGGCACCCACAACAGCAACTTCAGCATCAGGGAAGTTGTGAAGGTGAAGTCATGCCCTTCCTTCAGCAATCCAGCACACTCCTGAAGTCATATTTAAGCAAGACTACAGCCGACCATACGTTGCTGGAAATGTCCAGACCATCTCCCAAGCAAAGCAAATACTGCTTCTTCTCTGGCCTGCCTGTTCGCCCAATACGTCACCCAATGAAGATATCTGGGATATAGTCACTTGGCAACCAGCTCCTCATTCTCATCCAGCAGCCAAAACCAATGAATTGTGGACTCGCACTCTGAGAAATTATTCGGAAATTGACCATGCCAGTGTATTCGCTTAGTGAGAAAGCAGCAATGGTTGTACTTTCCCCTATACATTCATTGTAGCGTTCTTACATTTGCTCAGGAAACAGTCAAATGCGTAGGGAAGTTCCCAACTTTGTATATCAGCAACGCTAAACATTCCTATATCTGCAGCTTTATGTGTGGTGTTATTACTTACCATAGAGTGTAAACGTTAAAAACTCCCATTACAGTTTAGGAAGTTTACCAGAATTTTTTTTTACATTGTGGGTATAAGCATTCTGGTTGGCGATTCCCGAGGAAGACATCCAAGACCTGTTTGAATTCGATGCTTCGGCGTGTAGCAGCTCTTATTGCAGCTCATGGAGGCTTAACAACATACTGATTTCTTACAAGTGCTGTTGTTGTATTCCTCTGATAATCTAATAAAAGGTTTGTAATACTATTAGTAAAATATGTAAAGGCTGTTCACAATAAAAAGAGCACTTTTGAAATCAACACTGGAAAAATGTCATTGTCCCTACCTGCGTGGATTTTTAACGGGCATACGTAATGGCATAAGCGCAGTAAAGTTGGCAACGACGGAGGGAAAGTAGTTCCATGTCTGAAAGTAGAATTAAAAGTGTTCGGTAAACATTTGTCAATACTGCAGTAATTTATTTTTTTTACAGATTGTTCTAATTCATACGCGTATGGATTAGAAAAACTTTAAAGTATCTTCTTTTATAACAATTTTACAGTTTCTTTTCCCTGGCGCATGAATAAAGTGATCAGGTGCACAGTAATGTTGATTTTTACATACGGCGGAAGGACACACAATATGCTTACAAGTACATATATCTTAAGCAGGACTTTCAAAAGTACTCTTTTACCGTGAGCAACCTATAACAAATCTCATTCCTTTCTAATGGTTTCTTTATGCTGTTTCATTTTACACAGTGACGAACATTTTTACTTTTATGCAAAATGTAGTATACAGGCGTCATTAAAACCGACAATGAAGACGATCTCCAGTGGCGAGTATTTGCAGCTGAACGTTGTATGTAGGTGAAGCAACTATTGTCTCAGAGCAACAGAGCATAGCGCATCGTTGGATCCGTGCTGTGACGTTTGTCTGCGAGAAAACTGTGGACACACCGAACAAATTCTGTAGATGGTAAGTAACATCGTGTAATGTGAGATTCGTCTGTTTCAGTATTTAACCTAGCCTGCAGTTACTCGTGTGATGTTTATCTGCTAGAAACACGTGATCTATAGAACGTGCTGCAGGGTTTCAAAAATGCAACGTGACCAAGATTGAACACTTTTAAAATAAACTTCTGAAAATACCTGCATGTAGTATTTTAAAAGACATTGGCTGGCGTGCGCTCAGTAAAGTTGGTAACGACGGATGGTATGTAGTTCAATGTCATAACGTTTAATTAAAAGTAAAGAAAACATTTGTGACTACTTAAACCATTTCTTCTTCATTCTCTTTTTGTAATACAATCATCAAATTTGTAAAATATTAACTTTTCTAATAATTTCACAATTCTACTTGACCGAAGGGTTAATAAAGTGATCAGGCTAATGGCAATGTTAGTTTTAAATATCGCCGAAGAATACACAATCTGAACACCAGTAGATCTAAAGTGTTCGGTTTACGGTGAACAGCCTTTAACAAACGCGTACAAGCAGGATCGGCGAGCGGTAATTGAATGTTTAACGGCTTAAGTATGTAAGCGAGTGTAGCTTCATTGAAGAATGGCCACTGTGTACGGAGAAAAGCGCGTTTCATATATCTGGCCAATAACAAGAAGCATACAAATATAGAGCTGTAACTGAACGGTTCAACGAGAAAACCTTATCAGATTCATTTGTTTGCCGAAGTCAGCTGAAGTAGGTTCTACGGTACTGCCAATGTTACAACACAGAATGAACTTAAAATGTCTGCTATGTTATGTTGGCAGACAGCGCATGACTTCGCCATTATGTTTTTATTTTTATTTTAACACTGACCTGCGTTTTGTGGGCAAAGTCATTTATTGTGTATTTAATCGTCAGTTATTTCAAACCAGAAATGCATTTGTTAGAGTAAGGATCAGATTCATGAAGATGAAACACTACATTATAAAAAGATTCGTGAAAATATTCACGAAAATACACGTGGCACGAACTTCTAGGTGTGAGATGCACATACTGTAGATATATGCATTGCTACCACCATAATAATATAAATATCTAACAAATAATTTGTTTTTAGAATGCCTAAAGAAAATAAAACTACATTATAATTTACTGTATATTTACGCGATGCGTGGGTAGTAAATATTTTGTTTAAATATGCAACAATATTTTTAGATACCAAAGTTGTAAGGCCCTTCCGCGAACTTGGACTTTGGGCATCTTCGGTAAGGATTTGTTTGCCCTATTCGTGTTGACAGGGTCTCATGATGGTTCTGCCAGAACCAAGAGGATGCATATGTGTCCCGAACAGGCGTGCATAATAGTGTAATATCTTCGACCATTAAGGAGATTCATATAACGACGACGATTCGGCTCCGACAAAGACACAAAGATCGCAGTTGGGAACTGGTTCAAGCATCAACAGAAAAATTTCTTCGTCGAATTCACCGCCTATTTAGACAACGAGATGCCTGCCTGGGCGCCATGGGTGACTTCTTGTGTGGAACATTGCATGCAGTAATCTTAATTAGGACGGTCGTCCACATTGCGATGCAGCGTGTATGCAAAATACCTTTCTCCACGAAACTGTTAAATGCAAGCCCAATTCGTTTAACTGCAAAAAGTAAAGTGCATTCCAAACGATGACGTGATGGTACTTTCAAGACATTACACACATTGTAAATATTATTTATATGCCCTCCAAGATAGCTGAAAACTGCTTTCCCAGACTGTATCCCCGGGTTTTCGCATGTGGAAATCGTGCCGGATAATGCCGCTGATTAGCGGGTTTTCTCGGAGATCTCCCGTTTCTGCCCGCCCCTGCATTCCGGCGCTGCTATATACTCACCTCACTTCACCCTCATCGGCTCTCAAGACCTCGATGTTAAGATCCGATATTATCTCTCCACTCCACTCTACCGCGTGGCAGTAAATCGTGAAGTAATAGGGATTCTAGTCATTTTGCTCCCGATTGTATTCTACAGAACTCCATATGATATCTTTACAGCATTCGCTTAAACCGTGTAATTCCCCGTGTGAAACTGCCTTAAGTCTCTGGAATGTCCATCGCGCGCGGACATGGTCGCTAACTAAAACGATTTGTTGTCTGGCGTGGCCATTTATTTGCGACGTAACTGAAGGAGGAGTTTGAAGGTAAGGTGGCGCAAGGCCGGGATTTCGATGACTTAGCGTTATACGTAATACGCTACACTTTCACGTGTACGTGCTACGTGGTGTTTTTAGGTGGTGATGCGTCACGTAAGCAAATGACCTTTGTGTACTGAATTAAAAAGTAGGAGATAAGTATTGTAGCTTTTCTGATTAGAAACTGTGACGATTCAAGTTATACGGGCGTATTTGTATCTTGACATCGATGTGGCTAGAACAGGATGCGAAAGCATCGCGTTCATGATTTATAAATTTTGAAAATAGCTACGAGATCACCAAGACTTCCAGAACGAAATCTCTCAGTGAGATGTAGACATGTTTTTCGTGTATATGAGAATAAATCGCATGTAAAAAACTTTGATCTGATGAGGAAATTCAATTGTGTTTAATGAAGTAGGCCTACTAAAAATTGCAAACATAATGGTAAACATTGTGCCTTTCGTGCAAGGAATGTTTACACCTCTAAGAAGCATAATTAATAAACTATGGCAATGTAAAACTCCCTAATTTTTTTCGAAATAAAAAACTAAAAATAATTTTATCCTGCCTTCTATTACTCTTTCGTCCTCATTTCCGGGGAGAAAGTTATATATGCAGTACATTGATTAAAACGTGAGCAGACGACATCGCGAAAATGAAAGCAAACATATGAAAAGATAACATAATATCGTCCCTGATGTGATTGGCCAGCGATATCACGTGGTGCAGAGTCACATATGACGTATCACTTAAAGGCAAGACATTGACAAGCTTTTGCATCACGTAAACGTTATGTGAAATTATAGTGATAGCTCTCCTTGAAACACATTAGTCAAGGTGTAGCCGGCTTTCGTAAACGTGTTACTCTTTACGTATCCCGTGAAACGCACGTAAATGTGTTACTCGTTGCGTGTTCCGTGAAACGTGAAGTCATCGTAATCCCGGCCTGAGGGACATTTTGGCATGGTGTAGAGGGAAAGCGTCCGACATCAAGACACGTAGTTATTACACACGTAGTTTGAGATTATTTTTTTCCTTTCCTCAATACGTAACAAACTCTCTGTTTATGTCAAGCATAAGCTTTATCCGTAAGTATGCACGATACAGGTATAGAATGTTTCATATAATTGATTCAAATTACAATTAACCAAGTTGTTCAGAATGCAGTAAAAACTTCAAATACTTCTATACTTTCCGTCCCTCAGTCCCTATTCTTTTTCACCTGCGTTAAAGTAATTATATTTTAAAAATCAGGAAACCCTTTATGTGTTTATTTAAAATGGACGATTAGATCAAATATAAAACGGTGACTTTCATAAAAATCTCTACTTGAATAATTCGTGCTACTTTTCCATGTTCTACTCCTTAAAAAATGCAGTAAGTCGCAATTAACAACCTTTATGAATACATAATTAAGAAAACGAAATTACTGAGAGCAAGTAACATGTTAGCCAACCCCAATATCGTGATGGGGACCGCGGTGGCTTAGTGGTTAGCCTGCTCACCTCCCACAAAGGCGAACCGTGCTCAATCCCCGGCCGGGCCACTCCTGGATTCTTGCATGTGACAATCGTGCCGGACGATGCAGCNGGTAATCGTGCCGGACGATGCCACTGGTCGGCGGGCCTTCTCGAGGATCTCTAGTTTCCCTCGACCTTTCATTCCGGCGCTGCTCCATACTCACCTCAATCACCTTCATCGGCTCTCAAGACCTCGCTTTTAAGAGCCGCCCAAATCTCTTCATTCACTCACCAAACAAACGAGAAGTAATGCCGCAAAAAGTTTCTGCTGTCAAGTCCATCTGTACAATCAATTTTTAAATATATTTGTCATAATGTGTACAGTTTGTGTTGAAGTAGCTATGAAACCTGTTCGGTAGTTAAGTCAGTGTAAACTATTATTTCCCTTTTGATAGTTATACGTAGAAATACTCCTTGAACAACTTGAAAATTAGACAAAATATGACAATCAAATTCAAAATCCTCTCAATCCTGGTTTATGAAACAAAGCAATATAAACATTTTTATGTATTTTTATTATAAAAGCCAGACTTCCATGATAAAAAGCAACTAACAACCATTGGAAAATTAAAATATTCTTTGACCGAGTAAAACAGTAAAGCATAAAGGTTACTTATGCCATTCCGAAAAAAACACCGACTTTCATGTTTTACATCCTGTGTGGATAACGGGTGTTCCTTTGCCCAGTTCTCTACAAGACACATACATATNACCGACTTTCATGTTTTACATCCTGTGTGGATAACGGGTGTTCCTTTGCCCAGTTCTCTACAAGACACATACATATACAACTTCGAAGCAGGAGTCCAGTGAGGGCACTCAAGGAACTGTGCTGATTCATGCCAAATTGAACAGTAATGTTAATATAATTTTTTGTATGCGCAAAGTCTAACTGGTGTTTTTTTTTTCAAAGGGAAGAGAAACTGCGCCAAATTTTCTGTTGAATAGGGATGGTAAGCCATTTCAGAACAGCTATCAACATTGCAATCTAGTTGCAATTCAATTCACGAATTACAGAATGCGAGTCACATATAGAAGATCAGCGGCTTAAAAACAACTCGCGTCCCAGAACAACGCAAGATAATTCTTAAAAAATTTAAATACAGTTTTTTCTCTTCATTTTTTATCCCAAATTTTAAACGAGTGGTCCTACAGTTTCCACTTCTTGCCATTTCATTTTAACAACCTGTAGTAGAAGAAGACCGTGGTCAGCTCTTAACACAAGATATTTCACGAAAAAATTTCGAGACAAGATACAGTCCAAAGCACTGTAGGGTCGTCCAGCTTCTTTGATTGGCTAAAAAAATTTCTAGCCCGTGATAGCCGTTTGCGCACGAATCACGAAGGTTCAGTGTTGGAGTTACTTAGTTCTGAGTGGCTTGGTAAAATACGGACACGGCACCAGCAGCCAATGGTGGTATAACAACAGCTGAGGTGTGTATATACACTGGAGAGCCAAAAAACTGGCATAGGCGTGCGTATGCAAATAACAGAGGTATGGAACCAATCAGAGTAAAGCGATGCGGTCAGCAGCGCCTATATAAGACAACAAGAGTCTGGCAAAGTTCCTAGATCGGTTACTGCTGCTACAATGGCAGGTTATCAAGGTTTAAGTGAGTTTGAACGTAGTGTCATAGTCGGCGCACGAGAGATGGGACATAGTATCTCCGAGGTAGCGATACAATTTGGATTTTCTCGTACGAACATTTCACGAGTGTACCGTGAATATCGGGAATCCGGTAATACATCAAATCTTCGACATCGCTGCGGCCGAAAAAAGATCGTGAACGAACGGGACAAACGACGACTGACGAGAATCATTAAACGTGACAGACGTGCAACCCTTTCTCAAATTGGCGCAGATTTCAATGCTGGGGCATCAACAAGTGCCAGCGTGTGAACTATTCAACGGACCATTATTGATATGGGCTTTCGGAGCCGAAGGTCCACTTGTGTACCGTTGTTGACTGCACGACACAAAGCTTTACGCCTCGCCTGGGCCCGCCAACACCGTCATTGGACTGTTGATGACTGGAAACACGTTGCCTGGTCTGACGAGTCTCGTTTCCAATTATATCGGGCGGATGGACGTTTACGAGTATGGAGAAATCCCCATGAATCCATGGACCCTACATGTCAACAGGGGACTGTTCAAGCTGGAGGGGGCTCTGTCATGGTATGACGCGTGTGACGTTGGCGTGAAATGGGACCCCTAATACGTCTAGATACGACTCTGACAGGTGGCAGATACGTAAGCATCCTGTCCGATCACCTGCACCCATTCATGCTCATTGTGCATTCCGACGGACGTGGACAATTCCAGCAGGATAATGCGACACCCCACACGTCGAAAGTTGCTACCGAGTGGCTCCAGGAACACTCTTCTGACTTTAGACACTTTCATTGGCCACCTAAATCATCAGACATGAACATTATTGAGCATATCTGGGATGCCTTGCAACGTGCTGTTCAGAAGAGATCTCCACCGCCTCACACTTCTATGGATTTGAGGAATGCCCTGCAGGATTCATGGTGTGAATTGCCTCCTTCATACCTTCAGACATTAGTCGAGTCCATGCCACGTCGCCTTGCAACACTTCTGAGTGCTCGCGGGAGCCCTACACGATATTAGGCAGGTGTACTAGTTTTTTTGGCTCTTCAGTGTAGTATTGAAGTCTACTGTGTGCTCCGATTTTTACGCGCAAAGTCACTGGCCCTAGTAATGAGTAGAGCCACGGAAATTTTGCGATTCCATTCGAGGACATGATAAACTTCAACTAAATGTACATCTGTGTTACTGCTTCTATTGGATTACAAATTTTGACGAATGACGAACCTTAAAGAACAACAAGCACCGAATCCTGTGCTACTTGATCTGGAGTTAAACTGCAGGAACAGCCAATGGACCACTAACAGAGGCTCGAATGAAGGG
>NQII01009097.1:26923-44372 GCA_002778355.1 Clitarchus hookeri
AACTTCTACTAAATTCAAATTACCTACTGGTAAAATTTATAATATGTGACAGATCTTGTAATGCCCTTATTATACGGTATCTTCAAAGTCATGTCATGAAGTTTTTATATTTTAAATTAAAATTCCTTTGTATGGTTTCTTCAACCATTATGTACTGCAGAAGTACTCATTTACCTGATTGAGTAGACAGTGTAACTTACTCCTTCCACAGTCATATCAAGTTGAGGAACATGAAAGCTATTTTACTTAGCCTATACTGGTAAGGAGATTAGAAAACATTTACAGCAATAGTACCTATACGAAATGAGAGGGAAAGTAGATCTTTAGCAAGGCTTTCAAAAGCGCTTAATTAACCATGAAAAGCCTATAGGTACTAACGCACTGACTCCCGATAACTCGATAACCTGCTGTTAAGGGCCGCCCAAAACTTTACGCACGGTAACATTAGGTTAGTTTCTTTCAACCGTAATAAATGTAGCCGGCGGAGTGCAGAATAGGGCAGTTCTACGATTTTTTCCTTTCGACGAAAGTGCACAGACAAAGATGAAAAGAACGGCAACTGTCGCTCCAGTCTTGCTGCATCGTCGACAGTTTCTTTTAGAAGCAAAGATCGTTACGAGAATACGAGTAAATTTTATTATTTTATTTTTGTAACTATGCGTTTTTTAAAATTCGTAAATTACACTCATAGCCGGTAATCTGCACACACAGTCAGATCGGCAGCGCAACCAATGGAAACTTGCGACCAGCCTGTCCTGTTTACTTTTGGTTGGNATCTGCACACACAGTCAGATCGGCAGCGCAACCAATGGAAACTTGCGACCAGCCTGTCCTGTTTACTTTTGGTTGATAATTAATCCTCACCTAAACTCGCATGACAACCGTATACAAGTAGGTCATTCATCAAAGCAAACATTTAATGACAGGGAAGCATATTATTGTGAAATTAATACATAAGTATAATCATCAACATGCACAAGTACATGTTTTTANCAAAGCAAACATTTAATGACAGGGAAGCATATTATTGTGAAATTAATACATAAGTATAATCATCAACATGCACAAGTACATGTTTTTAAAATATTTTTTATGCTTACTTTACTGCAAACTACAGTTTCCCGCCGACAACACTGACTGCTTTGTTCTGATTGGTCGCCGTCACACCATTTTTACTTCAGATATAAAATACAGGCTAATGATTCCTTCTAACGCTTAAGTGAAACCCAACATCGCACACGACCTGCTAATTGTTATTGTAAACCAACACGTTGAAGAACCACATTGAGTCCTTCTGTACTAGACAAAATTTTAAGTTAACTTTTAATTTTGTGAATTGTGAACCTAGCTTAACGACCACAGTGTTGAGCTGGGCGAAACAGAATGCATTTGCGACAGACGGTGGGCGAGAAACGATGTACCCCGTTATACACGGGCTGTGACGTCAGCTTCAGAACTGGTATGTAAACGAGAAGACAACCAGGCACTGAAAAGAGCAAATACGAGCATGCCTTGCGACAACTCCAGAATCTCGCAGCTAACGGAACCTATCAGTTTACGCTGGAGTCCGTGATCGAACCTTGTTTAAGACTAATTGCTTTCGTCAACACTTTACAACCCACTCTAATCCATTCCGTTCCAGTGTACACAAGTGTGCACCGAAAGTAAAGGAAGGTCTTTTTTTGTCTGCTATTGCTCTACACTGCAATGGAGAGATTTCGAGGTCATCAGAGCCGATGAGGGTGAAGCGAGGTGAGTATGGAGCAGCGCGGAATGCAAGGGAGGGGGAAACGGAAGATCCCCGAGAAAACCCGCTGACCAGCGGCATAGTCTGGCGACTCCGCCGGGAATCGAACCCGGTTCGCCCAGGTGGGAGTCGAGCAGTCTAACCACTACACCGCCGCGGTCCTCAGAGACCAATCATCTTTTCTGTGGTTAATTGATTCGATAACCGTGCTACTGTTCTAGGCTACGACGATCGAACACAAAGCCTATACTTCATCGGTTGTGAGAACGAAACAAGTAGTATGTTGGCTTAATGTACAGTACACATCTAAATTTTTTTCTTATTTGTAACACGCGAAACCATTGTACGTCAAATCAGGTCCGGAAAGGTTAATTCTATTTATGGTTTNTTTTTTTCTTATTTGTAACACGCGAAACCATTGTACGTCAAATCAGGTCCGGAAAGGTTAATTCTATTTATGGTTTCCACGGTTGTAAATAAAAAGTGTTTGGATCTGCACTGTAGTTTAGCTGACAGAACTCTTGTTTCTTAATAATAACTAATGAGCTTCGGCTTTAGTAATAGGAACCACGTGCTGAAAACAGGTTTACCGATCAGCTACCCACGGATAATGTTATTGGGTACTGAACCAAATTAATTTAGATTTGTATGTTCTTTATATTATTGTAAATGTTTGCGCCAGCATACGCGGTTATACAATAAATCTTAATTAATATTATTGGTTAATAAAGTTTATTTTTAGTATTTGAATTTAATTTATTTATTTTAAGGTGAAATTTAAGTCTTNTAATATTATTGGTTAATAAAGTTTATTTTTAGTATTTGAATTTAATTTATTTATTTTAAGGTGAAATTTAAGTCTGTATTAATTTTATTTTAAGATTCTTTTAAAGATAAAATAAAAACTAGGATTAGATACCCTATTATTTTATCTGTTAATTTTGACAAGGGTAGTAATAGTTATGTTCTTTAAACCTAAAGAATTTGGCGGTGTTTTAGTCTATTCAGAGGAATTGGCCTATTAATCGATAGCCACCGATTAATCTTTCTTTTATTTGTAATCAGTAGTGTACGGTACAGAGCAAATATTATATTTCACATATAGCAAGATTCGGTTCGCCGAGAAGCGATTTCGTCGGTGTGTAGCTCACTCCGGAGCGAACTGAGTGTAAACGTCTTGTGTTTCGTTATTGCACCGCAAACTGTCGGAGTTCGACGACGTCGCAGCGGCGGAAATCGCAAGATGTGAGTACGAACCTACGTTCTGTGCGTCAACATTGCTACTGTCGTGCGCGATTCAACCAAGAGTGCGATTTTCCGTGGAGAGCTAAAAATAAACACTGCACGCAATTTACTTTAAGCTATTTAACCAAAAAAATAAACGTAATGATATGATGTCAAACATCTGGAATCATTCGTAAGATATATATATTTATATACATTTGTAGGTTATTGTACAGTGGTTGCTGGCAGCACGAATTTACCTTTCCACCNTTAAGATATATATATTTATATACATTTGTAGGTTATTGTACAGTGGTTGCTGGCAGCACGAATTTACCTTTCCACTCAACAGATGTCACATATGTGTGTACTTTTATGGCCAAGAGATGTCGCAATACGTTAGCTGTTTATAAATCACAAATATAAATAGTTAANCATATGTGTGTACTTTTATGGCCAAGAGATGTCGCAATACGTTAGCTGTTTATAAATCACAAATATAAATAGTTAACGAAATTGTCGCTCATGATATTCATAGTGCCTTTTTCCAATTAAATCTATCATTTTCAGCAGGTGTTTGTATCTGCCTGGACAAAATTACTAAATCGAAATTGATATACCTATTCTTAGTGTATTCGTTTGCTCTGTGACGTCATAGAATTTCGGTATGTTTCGAAGTGTAACGAAACGCGTCACCGTAGTGCAGTTCGTAATCACTACGTTCGCTTTGTGTTTCGTTATGTCTCCGAGNGAAGTGTAACGAAACGCGTCACCGTAGTGCAGTTCGTAATCACTACGTTCGCTTTGTGTTTCGTTATGTCTCCGAAGCATAACTATTGCTGTCTGAGAGATCGTGTTCAGCTCGCTGTGCGTTTTTTTACGCAGTTTTTTTACACCGGATCTGAACGGGCTAGGTTACACTGAACATCCCACGGCCGGTTTACCTCTTTATTGTAGTGCCTGTACTTCATTCTTTTGGTCGTTGTTTAGTTCTTACTGCAGCCATAGGCAAGTCTGAAAATCACCCTTTGAAAGGAGGGGGGNTATTTTACAGCATTTCTTTGCAAAAAGTTGCCGAGATTGTTTTTGTAACATTGAGTTACCGGAAAACGAAACGCAACCACCTTTTTCAAGGAAGTAGAACGCATAAAAAGCCTGCGTCTGAATCGTAAGGCCATGTAGAATTCTCAAGAGGAAATTTAATGAAATGCGTTTGGCGGCGAAATGGGAAAAGCAATGAGCAGAAACTCACACTAGGTCAGTGCAGTCTCTTCATTGACAATCATCGTAATGGTTTTACTTACCAGTCATAAAAAACAGAATTTTTTTTTTATTTTAAAATTTTTCGAAAGATTATTTTTTTTTAGTAGCTAAAACTTTATACGTTGGATTCTCCTAACTTGTTACGACGTATATTACAGATGGTTTTTAACTACAACTTCATACGTTGCATTCACATTTGTAACTTGTTAGAACTTGGATAATTGGTTCCAAGAATTCTATCGGCATTTATACGTCCTCACGCCTTTACTTTAAGGAATACGTAATTAATCAAGGTCTCCCCTTCAAACTAAGTGTTACTTTACGATGTCTCTCTTCTAAGAACAGCACCACACAGAGCCTTTGTCGACACACGGTTTCCTAGGAAACGGCTTGTAAACGGAGCCACTACGGTTGTGTTGCCAGATGTCATTCACGGGGAGAAAAAAAATGGGAGGGGGAAGTGAAGTAACGTTAAAACTATCACCTTGGTGGAACAGAGAATACTTTACGACCAGAGTTACTACATCAGACAGAAATGNGAAGTAACGTTAAAACTATCACCTTGGTGGAACAGAGAATACTTTACGACCAGAGTTACTACATCAGACAGAAATGACAAGTTTTGAGGAAAACTGTTCCGCAGTACTAGGTGCTTTCGAAACCTAAACAAAATTAATCCGCGTAATCACGANTAAAACTATCACCTTGGTGGAACAGAGAATACTTTACGACCAGAGTTACTACATCAGACAGAAATTACAAGTTTTGAGGAAAACTGTTCCGCAGTACTAGGTGCTTTCGAAACCTAAACAAAATTAATCCGCGTAATCACGANACAAGTTTTGAGGAAAACTGTTCCGCAGTACTAGGTGCTTTCGAAACCTAAACAAAATTAATCCGCGTAATCACGAATAAGTTACGAAGAAAATATTTATGAAATTGGTTTACTTTTGAAGTGACCGCTTTTAAAATTGAAATTCGTGGAAGGGGGTGTGGAATTCAGTCAGTAACTTTGTTCACTGTAACGTATAAACTAATTGACCTAGGGTAATGTCGTCACCTAGGTTTGGAAAGTATTTCTCGGTTTTAACGTGTTTTTAAAAATTTTCAACACGCTGGTTGCTTAAATTGGTTTTCTTCCGTATTAAAAACATATTTAATAAATATCTATTTACATTAAGTTGACTGAAAAATTCATTGACAGTGAGGGCATTAGAGACGCAATACGGTGCTTGGACAATTAGGGACGATTAGTAGAGATCAGGAAATTTTCGCGTGTTCTTTTGGCAAAAAGCTAGACCCGACAATTCTTTGAGTAGGTACTCGACCCTTAATACGTGCCGGGATTAGTTATTTGGTAATTAAGGGTATTGAGAGTTTAGAGTGTTTGAATTCGAACGATGCTGAGCAGCGCTCCCAGTGTTCAGTTTATGAACTGCATTACTGAATGTTTCGATGTATCTTCGTTACTAAAGCAAAGAAAACCTATGATTTACAAGTACTTTCTCTCCGAAAATTATAAAATAGTTTTGCTTCCTCACTCCTTTAAGGAAAACATATATTTAATATAATATTTTTACGAAGTTATGATTTTTATTGCAAAAACGGTTTTAAATATAATTTCCGCCAGTACGNATATTTAATATAATATTTTTACGAAGTTATGATTTTTATTGCAAAAACGGTTTTAAATATAATTTCCGCCAGTACGAAGAAACTGAGTAACTAACAATATTACGCACTTGTGATTCATAGTAAAGTTTTCATTCTTTGTTTCTGGCTTGAGTNAAGAAACTGAGTAACTAACAATATTACGCACTTGTGATTCATAGTAAAGTTTTCATTCTTTGTTTCTGGCTTGAGTTCACATAATTTGCATGATAGTCTACTCGCTGTTTCTTCACTCTTTTAGAGTCAAACATTTGAAAAATCTCCCCATGTATGACGTGTTTGGTCGCTTCCTAAATATCCAATGTATCACAAACCTTTTATACATGTATCAACATTAAATTGCATTGTTATTGGTTAAATTGAACTTATATTTTATCTATAATTTATAATATGTCATTTGCAGCTAATATGAATAAAGACCGAGAGAAAAAATTGTGTAGGTAATGCCTAGTAAGGAAATGCTCTTATGCAAAATATTATTACACTGAGTGCGCACGAATGTGGTGCGTTGGCCCTCTAGCGTAGTTTNTACACTGAGTGCGCACGAATGTGGTGCGTTGGCCCTCTAGCGTAGTTTTCTAAGCTTTGTTTGCACGAGGCGGAGGAATGTCCTGGAAATAGAACTTTAACAGGAAATCAGAAAAAGTGGCATAAAACCGTCAATAGACTATAAAAGGTGCGAAGAAAGGCATGAAAAAATAGCAGACACTTTTGTGGAGGTATTTGGGTATTTGCAGAGCTTCTCCAGCTCAGTGTATTCACGCCCTAAATTCATAAATATTCAGGGCATGAACTTGGTCACGTGGTCGATTTATTTATCTAAATAATGGTCTCGTAGCGTGTTGGACATGGCTTTACTCAGTTGTAGATTGGATTTTGCCCCGGTCTAACCCCAGAATAGGTAGCACATGATTCGATCCTTGATTTACTTGCATGTCCGTTACTGGTCGAAAGTCGCCTAGGGGGCCCGTGTCCAAATCATCTGCTATACAACAGTAGCAGAAGCACAGAAATGCATTTTGTTGGAGTTTAACTTGTTGATGCATGACGTATTAGGAGTATTAGATGGCACTGTCACACCAACCAACCCCCCCCACCCCCCACCATCATAACCAGTGCAGGGGCTTAGAAAGACACGTGTCAATTCCAGTCACCACAGAGAAAGGTCACGCGAGAAAGATGCGCATGCCGGCTATTACACGTGTCCTGCTGCGTAGTCCCACTTCCCCCCACTACCTTCCCCCTCCCCCTAGCAAGCCCGTGAGATTTGTTTATTTGTTGAACGCCGAGATATCACGAGATAGGAGACATAGTTCGCCTGAAGTAAGAAAACACGCACCGCGGAAAAATAAGCTGACATGGTAAATTCAAGGGGCAAGATCACCACTTCCCCCTCCCCCCAATCTTCAGGAACCAGGGCACGTTTTTGAAATGCATTGTTCTGTTTCCTACCACTGCCCCCTCGACCCAACAAGGCGACACGTGCCGACAATTAGGGAGGGAGGCTAGGGAGCATATAAGCCTCTTTGCGGGCAGGGTGGGAATCAGTAATCAGGAGACCTTCAAGCAGAAGAGTTCCATATCGCCGCAGAGGGAGAGCAGCCGCGCCACGTGCGGCCGGGGGACTTCGGACCCCGGCGACAACAGTACCTCAGTACATGAGTACGTCAGAAGAACAGCAGTCCAGTGAGACGGCACCAAACGTGGGCCTTTGCTAAGGCCACCCACATCGCCGGAGCTCACCCACCGCAGACAACATACCAGTACCAACAGCAGAGTAGTTAAGTATCAAGTCGCCGCCCAGAGAAGCCCCCCCCCCCTCCAACACGAAGTCGCCCACAGTTAACTCGAGTTAGCCAAAATAGAGTACCACACCTCGGAAGTGTTCCTGTATGTTGTTTTTGTTTAAACTCGAGACAATATATTTATCCAGTTAAGTGAAACGTCAAAAGACTACCTTATTGAAATACCCTCAATCCCAGGTACCTTATAGTCTGTGCCTGGAGGAATTAACTCCGACCCTACGAACCACTCTGTGTGTCCCAGGTGGGGAATAGCGTCAAGTTTAATTGGCGCCCTGACGAGTGGCGTAGCGTCATTGTCCTCAAATGAATTAGCGAGATTTTGTGATCTGTAACGATGAGATAATACATTCGCCTGGAGTGGTATCGTAAAAAAACCTCGGCCGGATCGGCAATCGAGATCGTTACCTCCGAATACAAATTTACTTTGCGTCACTACAGCGCTAACCAGGTCGGCAGAGTAATAAATGATCTAACAACTCTAACAATATTTCATTGTCATGTGTTCGATACTTGGCCTGGCCTGAAATGTTCGTCTTTAAACGTCGCCCTGGAAAAATACAAAATGGACTAGAATGGAAACTGTTCGGTCATGAAGATTCATCACAGCTGCTGAAATGGTTAACTAACTGTAAATGCTAGCAACTTGTACAACGGCATGCATAATACTACGTACATGATATTTTCAATATAACCAATCAATAAAAATAATCCCCCGTCTAGAACATTACACCAAAGGGACAACGCATTGCATTAATACTTACCCCAATTTAATAATATTTTGCAAAAAAAAAAACTTTTTCTTACCAGGCATTACCAACACACCTACTTTCTCATTGTTTTTATTCATGCTAGTTATAAATTAGATATTACAATTTATCAATTAAATATTAGTAAAATTTCAATTTAACCTAAAATAAAGTAAGTACTTCAATGTTAACAGAAGTACAAAACACTCGTGGTTCATGGCATATGCATATAATAACCAATCACGTCATTAATGGGGCGATTTTTCAAAGGTTTGATTAAAAAAGTGTGAAGATATAGCGAATAGACTATATAGGTAGAGCACGTGTCGTGGAAAGGTTATTGCGACTACAGGTCCGGAACAAAAATTGACTTCTTATGGGAGAATTCGGCATATGGAAAATTTCCTTCGCTAGGTGCGCAATGTTCCAAAAGGTAACTTCCAATTAAAATTTTCAGCTACGTGAATTATAAAACAGATATATTTTACTTAGTTGTAAAGTTGTTTAATATTTGATTTACTATTATTGCAATAAACACGTTTTTTTTAAACGTAGAAAATAGAGAAACTCTGCTACCCGGTCGACACTAGCGCTTACCTAGTGGCGAAGATTTTCCCTTCGCCAAACATTTAACATTGTTCTTCTCAACCTGTAGTAGAAGTAACCTAAGTTGATACGCCACGACAACATTTTCCGTACAAGCTCGGGTGGAAGCTTCCAAGAGACCTACTACCCGAGCCTGCATGCAAGCAGTTATGGAGGGTTCTTCGGAGTAACCTATCCAACGATACCAGTTGCCGCGCAAGTAAAGGCGAGTGTATTTCTTATGATTTTACTTCTGCAACTGCGGTCCAGGAACAATTCTCACTCACCACTTCAGCATTATGTGTTCATGCACAGGGTTTCGTTGTTACTTTTATTTTAAATAAACACGAACATTTACCTTTAATTTTACACACAACAGAATCAGTCGACATTTTCGTGGTTCTTTATTTAACATTCATTCATATTTAATAATCTTGTGTCCTTTCTCAAAATTAAATAAACAAAATTACTCTACCACCCTCTCTCTGATCAGCTATAACTTCAACATGCAGAAAACCTTCCGTCGAAAATTGCACGCGACCAATTACGAAAACGTCCACGGAAACGGCCAGCAGTAGGACAAATCTTCCATGCAACCGTCCATACAAGCAGTCATGCATGCTTGCACAGGATCGTCCAAGAAATCTTCCATAGTGGCTTACGCGCTTTAGGGTGGCTATGCCCCCTTCATCTAAAACTCGAGGTTGGCTATCTGGAAGTTGAGACTGACGGCTGGGTAAATAGAAGAAGAGTTTTACCAATATTCTGTAGCCTCCTGTTTGTAACATGAAAGTTAGGATCTGATTTTGAAGATGTTACTAACAAAAGTTACTAAAAGCTAACGATTTGTATAATTTTGTGCTGTTTCAAAAACAACATTTTAACGAATTTAATTATTTAATTTGTATGATTTTTATATGCTAAACATATTATTTTGTAGTTAGAGATTTATTAATAGCTGATTTTCACTTAATAATAACAGAATTGTGTGAATAGTATTTAAGCTTCATATATCGGAAAGCAAAAGTCTAATCTGTTACTCTCAATTGTCTATATTCACAAGAAACTAATATTAACATACATTTTTATTATTTACTACTTCAGTGAATCATTGTATAAGCAATGTACGGATTTGTCGTTGGACTAAAGTTACTTTAAGTTAACAGCTAATTTCTTTTAATTATCTAAATACTCGCCAACGTCTGAACATTTAATTTATTCACAAAACATCACTTAAATTCATTGTGCAGTTAGCATCCACCGCACTAAATATTCTGTGGTTAACGGCTTACTGCAAGATAGCAGCAAAGTAACGTCCGATATGAAAAGTGGTATTCAAAACGAAACTACCATTGTCGAAAGTCACGTCAAAATGTTACTCGGCGGTGTGAAAACACGCAAAAAAACGCATTTCTGGGGAGTACATTAAATCACTCAACTATTCTCATTATTACAAAAATATTCGTTATCGTCGTTTTTCTGCCGTGCATTCCAAATATGATGCCATTTTCTTTATCCCCAACCTCCAGTTGTAGCCGTAACCAGCAACTGGGAGCTAAAGTTGCTGCTGGACGTCGACGGTAAGTGATAAAACGAAATTCAGTTCTAGTCAGCAGCTGATTGTTGACCGGTAGACTATGCTGGATTTACAATGCCACGACAGTCCGACATCACAGCCCCGACACCGACGTAAGTATTTCAACAGCCAATCAGAAACAAGGTCACCCCGACAAAATCACGGCTCCGACAGGCCGACAAAAGTAGATTCCATTTCTACTTTTGTCGTAGTCGGACTCGCTGGGCAGTATAAATAATAACATAAGCACTACCTTACAAAACAAAATATCGTGCATGTCACTGCTGTGGGAAATTTTACTCTAAAAAATATGTTACAGGTATATACTGAATATTGTGTAGAAGAAAGATGCCTGGTTGTTGGTGTGACGGAAATAAATAATTATGAAGAATAGTAAGTATATTCGCATAGCTCTAGACTGTTTTCACAACAATATAGTGCACAATATATTGTGATTTCTATGCATTCAAACGAGAAAGTATAGCACATTACTGGTCATTTTAAGATTTGCCGACAGCTACGATACGCTTGTCGGATGGCAACTGTCGGAGTATTTTAAACAATGAACACATTTTGGTGGCGGATATAGTCGGATGGACATGTCGTGTCAGATTGTCGGAGCATGTTCGTCATGGTATTGTAAATCCAGCACCAGGGGAGGGTAAACCCGGCCGTTAGACCCCCTTCTACAATCGACATGGCGTACATAAACATAACGTGCAAAGCACAAAGAAGTAAACACCTATATTTCAGATGGTAACGTCCACAAATAGTATTTGGGGTGACTTACTTGGTACAAATTTTTTAACGCCGGCCAATGAGAACGCGAAACATCATAAACACCGCTGTAGCCAACCTATGCATATGGAAATTGTAGCGCTGGAAAAATTTTTTCCTGTTCGTTTGCTCTTTATTGGTTAGAAAAGGGGGTTTTTTTTTTCTCTTTCACATTGAAGTTGATTGCAGACGGACGGTTTTCGCTTGCTACGCTTTGTGAGTGATGTTATTTAAGACTTGGTCGTGACTAGCCGAGATGTCGCCGCGGGCACGGCATGTGTGTGTGTGCGCTGCTGTGCGAGTCGAGCGGCTGTGTTGGCAGGTGCGTGATCCGTGCTCGCGTCCCTCACCTGAGAGAGAGAGAGAGAGAGAGAGAGAGAGAGAGAGAGAGAGAGAGAGAACGGCGTCCCGGAGAGGAGTAACGCGCGCTGCGGTATTTGCGAAGTGCACACGTGGCCGCCTGCCCTCGGGCAGGTGTCCGCCGCTCTCCCTCCTCCCTCCCTAACAACACTCACCCCCTCCCCTCCTGCGCAGCTTCCCCTACTACTGCACCGGGCAGGACAGGTTGCCCGCGGCGGCGCAAGAGGGGGAAGGTAAACAGAGCGCCGAGCAAAGTGTGCGCATGCGCGAGCACGCCGTCTAGACACAAATGGCTAGTCAATAGCCCTGGTTCACAATTGAGAGCATAACAGTGATAATCACGGAACATATAGGTCGTGTGCGCAAGAACTGACCGCAGTATTTTCTAACCCATTGTTTCACAACTGCGTATAAAGTCTGTGTTCGCGGTTTCTTCGCACTTTTTAAAAGAAACCTTTTAAAAAAAATCACCCCATGTATGACTTTTTTTTGTTGTTTCCTAAGTTTTTCCGGCGTATCACAAGCGTTTTATACTAGCGTTAACGCAAAGGTACAATATTTTAGGTTACATAAGTTCATTCTATCTGCAAATTGTAACATTTTATATATAACTAATGTGAATAAAAATAGGGAGAGAATAGGCGTGTTGGTAATTCCCAGTTAGAAATAGTTCTTATGCAAAATATTATTGGTAATTTTCTAGACTAGTTAACCTTTGTTTGCTTGAGGCGGAGGAGAATTTTAGCAGGGCTTCAAAAGTGTGAAGTAACCGTGAATGTACCTCTTGTACAACGGCCATTAATGTTACCATTAGTTTCTTATTTTCCTATTTTTTTCTCGACAATTTCTTTTTATGCCCGTTGATATACTTCATTTCATATAAGTTGGCCAGATTCTGACAGTCAGTGAGTGACACTCGACGTTTTCGAAACAATCAACGTGCCATTTACAAAATCCTGTATCAGCTGATGCACGAACGAACAAAAGTTAATATTACGTTGGCTATTCTGAGTGCACTGCCGACGCACATTAGACCAGCCGAAAATACGCGATAAGAAAGAGTTCCTATGTTAATTAAATAACATTTTATTTTACGTGGTCATAAAACAGCGGCTTTTAGTGTTAGAAACTAAATTTCGTGCTAAAGTAGAAATGTATAGGTGTTCAAAATTAAAGGCACATTAAAACGATCCGTATCCAATTGAAACACAATTTCAAAACCTTTTTTCACGTCTTAATCGCCCCTCTCCAACCCCGCTTTCATTACGTGCTTGATATTAATTCCAAAAGCATACAGAAATATTGCATAATATTGTTGAATAATTTTTTCTAATAATATGATGAAATATATTTTAAATTCGTGTCGTTCCGAGCCAGTAATAGAAGAACAGTGAACTTTAAAAAGACGCGATCTATTGAGCAAAATAAGAGGCTCAGACTTCGCTCCGGATGTGCTATCTATCAAATTTTTTCTGAAGCATTACCAGCCACAAAAAAAAAGNTAAGAGGCTCAGACTTCGCTCCGGATGTGCTATCTATCAAATTTTTTCTGAAGCATTACCAGCCACAAAAAAAAAAGCGTTCCACGTGCGACATATATAAAATTACAAACATATACCAATAGTACTATTTTTCGCCAGCCCTGNAAAAAAAAAGCGTTCCACGTGCGACATATATAAAATTACAAACATATACCAATAGTACTATTTTTCGCCAGCCCTGCATGATTTTTAAAGTAACTTATATTTCGCGTACAGTGATTTTGAGTACTAGTAATTTATATTCAGCAGGTAATCGTTCGTCTACATAAATAATACGCCATGTTGTTCTCCGAAAATCCATTCCCTTGTTTCCAAAGAAAGTTGGACACGCGTGAATAGCTGTTAAGCAATTCTAACTTTATTCCAGGACACATTTTTCCAACTCGTATATATTAGCTATAACATCCAACGTGTGATAATAGCTACAACTACCGTTTCGCAAATGTTACCCCAAATTCACTGTCTCGGACAAATAAAAAAGCGTTAGCAAATATTACATTTTTTGGAAGGTTTTATATTTTTTCTTTTATAACCTACTANCTCGGACAAA
This sequence comes from Clitarchus hookeri, assembly GCA_002778355.1. NCBI lineage: Eukaryota > Metazoa > Arthropoda > Insecta > Phasmatodea > Phasmatidae > Clitarchus > Clitarchus hookeri. The sequence continues at coordinate 40,769 of NQII01009097.1, forward strand.
TAAAAAAGCGTTAGCAAATATTACATTTTTTGGAAGGTTTTATATTTTTTCTTTTATAACCTACTAATTTTTTTTGGCAGATATCAGTCTACAATATCTTAAAATTTGTTTAGCATTACATTTTTTTGTAGTTAATAAGTTTTAAATTAATTATTTATATTTTTGCTCTTTAACATAACAATTTACTGATTAATGATTTATGTACATATTACTGTTACTACAATCGNTCGGACAAATAAAAAAGCGTTAGCAAATATTACATTTTTTGGAAGGTTTTATATTTTTTCTTTTATAACCTACTATTTTTTTTTGGCAGATATCAGTCTAAAATATCTTAAAATTTGTTTAGCATTACATTTTTTTGTAGTTAATAAGTTTTAAATTACTTATTTATATTTTTGCTCTTTAACATAACAATTTACTGATTAATGATTTATGTACATATTACTGTTACTACAATCGNTTATTTATATTTTTGCTCTTTAACATAACAATTTACTGATTAATGATTTATGTACATATTACTGTTACTACAATCGTAGCTACGTATTTCTGAGTAGCAAGTTTGCCTAAAACGTCCCACGAACAGTACATTGACAAGGGGATCGGCTGATAATGACAGCATGAAAATAAACAACATCGTTGCCATGTGGTCGATCAGCTGATGGCGGAAGGATAAGTAGTCAGATGTAAACAGTGGCGCTACTTTCGCAGACCTGTCAGAATCTGGCCAACTTACATGGCACAGAGTATACTTTGAGCTTGGAAATATGATTGTAATAACACATAGGCGTAAAAATCCGTCGCTTTGCTTATTAATACGGGGTAATAATCGCGTAGGAATAACTTTTAACACCAAAAATATGGCGGGTCCGACGCGAATGAATTAGAAATATCTTTCTGTTTGTAAATCTCGTTTCGCGGGAGATTTTTGTCGCGTTGACGCCACAGAAGTCTCGATGCTTATTGGCTGGATAATGATTTTATTCGCGTCGCACTCATCGCGTCGCGTCTGTCGCGCCGTTATGAGATATGAGACATTAAATTTGAGATAGACGATTTCCAACACTCAGTGCGTTTATACCGACTCCTGGAGCCAGAGTTTCGGTAACCTGGGTTCTCGGAAAGCATAGTTTGGGTATGGTATAGACGCCGTCAAAGTGAGGTTTCGCAGTATCTCGAAACCGACGTTTGTAATTCAAGTTTCGCATTGAATCTTAGGTTTCGTGAACGGTGTAAACAATGAAATTCCAGTTTCGTTTGTAAATATTGTACAAAATGTACAACTAGGGTATGTTAAAACGTAAAACAAGATATTTAATTGGTTAACTATTATGGGTGTAAATGCATAGTGATTATATCATTTTTGCTGTCGGTACGAAAATAAGTAATATACTAAATATGTTGAATCGTAAAATAAATTACACAATACAATTTTTCAATTATGTTTTATCAAGCAATGTTTGCAAAATGTATTTCTTTTCGTATTACCACAACAAAAAGGATTGATTTTTTTTATCAATGTTTTGATAGTAGTGATTTCCAGCATAAAACAACACACGGAACACAAATTTCCAAAACGGAGTTTCGTATGACGGCATAAACACTTCACTAAAACCTTAGTTTGCAAAGTTGGGTTTCCGAAACTGAGGTTTCGACTGACGGTATAAACTTACTGACTGACTTAACTGTCGCCATACAACTCTAAAAATCTCATGGTTGATGACAAACAGTGGCGAACATGTTTGTTCACGTTTGGTTTCCCAACCGACCCACTCCTTTATACGAACAAAAATAATTTTACTGTCTTGAGTATACTCTAAATGCATACATCTAGGTCACGTGATGTGTAAAGACGTTTGAAAGATCTTACTTGCCCAAACAGTGTTCCGACCTAAAATACTATCCGCGTTATTGACAGAATATCCGTCCAATTTGCGGATGCGGGGAGTAGTTACTGTGCAGCTGGTACGCGCACTCTACCCATATTCTCTCTACGGAAGCTACAGGCCATGTTCCGGTTGATTAATTCGTTGTTTGCGGTTTGCTAGGTTTCAATTCGTACGATACCGGCAGTCGTTTTTTCAACATTCGTAACAACACAAATATTAACTGGCAAATACGATTAAAGGGAACACAATATTATTACAAGACGCCAGAAGGGCATGAGGGATGTGGTCTTAATAAAAATAAGGTAACTAAACCTAATTTTTAATTTATTCACGTGGTAATTCCACTATTACTATTTTTATTCTCAACAACCGCAATATTCAAAGCCTATCTCAATTTTAATTAAAGTCCTTATCAATTTCTCTATATTTGGTACAATCACTTAATTCACTCATTACTTACACATATTCAACATGTCTATTGCCATCATTCCAAATATCTTACACTCACGCCTCCAGTTCAGTAGTCCCACCCGTCAGTCTCACTCTTCACTGTGCCGATGCTCGCAGTCCGCAGACTTCACTCGTGATGGTCGCTCTCGCCGCCACTCGACGCTCTGCTGGCTCGTCGCTTCACTGCCTTCACTCACCTGAAACTCAAGGTCGCACATTCCCCCAAAACACTAAGCGGTCAGCTCGGAGGCCCAGGTAGTCTCCCTGGCACGATCTAGAAGGTTCCCCGCAACCAGAGTCTTGTTGGAAGAGGCCGGTAGCCTCAGAAATTCAGTCCGCTGAAGGTGAGAGGCTCACGGGTCGTGACAGGCTTATCGCAGCGGCACGCGGCGGCTTGCTTTTGTGAATCGCCGACCGCTTCTCACATCACGCTCGGCTGACATTCCTTCAGTTTTGCGAGCATGGCGCGATAAGGGAAGCGATGATAAGGAGCAAAAACCAACAATTTTATGATTTAAGAAAATGCAGTGCTGAAAAACGAACGTATTCCCTTTACATAATCTTCAAAAGAACTAGATGATAGAAAGCTACAATAGTTCTCATGATCTGAAACGCTAACTACGATCACAAATTCTTCGGTGTCCCGGTGATTTCCTGATTTGGTAAATTAGTGTTTAGCCAATTCCTTTTCATACCAAAATCTAAATAATGTACGAAACACGTCATCATTTTAGTTTACTAATTCGGGAACTGTGAGCTTTCAGTAATCTGAAAGTAGTAATTCTAACACGGTGATATATTACATATTTAGAAATCAACAAAACACGTCATGCATACGGTGATTTTTCACAGGTTCGGTTCAAAAAATGCGAAGTTACTGCGAATAGACCATAAAAATTTTACCCAGCGGGTAGAAATCCCACCAAATCTGGCGGGGAAGTCCGCTGGGGTTGGCAGGACTGCTTCTCACGGATATCCTTTGCTTCTTGGTTCCAGGGAGCGAGCCGAGAACTTATCCGTCGTCTTTGTCGGCACAGCCGGCAGGTCGTGCGAGCGATGTTAACAGAACTCCGTCGCTACCGCACCGTCCACCCTTATCCGCGGGCGGCTCGCACGTGAAGAGCTGAAGCTACACATCTCGTAACTCTGAAAGGCGGGCGGCATCACACCGGCCGGGCCGGATGCTATCGAAAGGCCACGAAGACTCAGAGAGGGCGGACGGACAACGCTGTCCTTTGCCGTCGGGGGGAAAAGCCGCCGGC
>NQII01009098.1:7159-58353 GCA_002778355.1 Clitarchus hookeri
AGTTGATTATCACCGCGCCAAGGGAAGAGTTGCGAGAAGGAATCGTGAGAAGACGTGAGCACGAGTCCGAACCGCAGTCCCGGGAGACGGCAGCACCTGCGGACCTTCTTCCAAGGCCTACCACTTCGCCGGAGCTCATTCCCAGATGACAGCCTACCAACACTCACCGCTGAGTTAAGTATAAAAATCGTCACCCAGAGAAGCCCCACTCAACCACGAAGTCGCCCAGTGAATAAGAGTAGTCAAATTAGGTACCACATCTCAGAAGTAGTACTTGTGTAAACTCATGACAATATATTCGTCCTTAACAAATGAAACAGTAAAAGGCTTCATTATTACAATACCCTCAACCTCCAAGCACATTATAGTCTGTGCCTGGAGNCATTATTACAATACCCTCAACCTCCAAGCACATTATAGTCTGTGCCTGGAGGCATTAACCACGACACTACAAGCCACACTGTCTTCCACAGTGGTGGTATAGCGTCAAAATGATTTAATATAATTGTAATATTGAGTATGGGACTTGATGAGGGAATGATTTTTAGGCTATTGTGTTTACTGTTTTTTTATCTTCAAACAAGAACACTAAAATGATATATGTGCACGGATTATTACCACTTGACATTCATCCAGGGGAACTGTTTTATCACTGGTTAGTTGCAAAATCCACCGCAATGCTGGTATTTCTGACAGCTATCCTAATCACAGTTTAGGTTACCTTTACAAGGAGCAGTATCGTCAAAACTTCCACAATACCTATATGTGGGCTAAGNTCCTAATCACAGTTTAGGTTACCTTTACAAGGAGCAGTATCGTCAAAACTTCCACAATACCTATATGTGGGCTAAGCAGGATTCCTACTGTATGGTGGCAGCGAATTATTAGCACCGGTTAAGCCTCAGTGTGTGGGCGGGGATTATTGGCTACCACACCATGGGACCAGTCGTCCTTCCACAACGTCGCACAGGCGAGGAATATCTGCACTTCCTGCAGGTGACCATACCTCTTCTGCTGAAATAGGTACCTTTGGTAGTACGAAGGGTTATGTGGTTGCTACAAGATGGTGCTCCTGCACAATTCGGCTTTACCATGCGNAGGTACCTTTGGTAGTACGAAGGGTTATGTGGTTGCTACAAGATGGTGCTCCTGCACAATTCGGCTTTACCATGCTGAGGCTTCTCGATGTATTCTTCATTCGATGAATTGGACAAGTTGGTCAAATTTCATCACCCTCCCTACCTGCGAGGGCACCTGAATGGTGTGGTGTATGCAGAGCCCAACCGAAATAGGCAGACTATAGAACAATGCATCCATTCTGCCTGTGATGCCATTCGGATGAAGGATGGCACATTTGAATGTGCATGGCAGTCGATGCAGTGGTGTCTATGCCCATGCTTAGAGGCCTGCGAGGACCAATTCAAACACCTCATCTAATGGCGGGCTCATGTCAGCATGTAGTGCACTGCATTGTATTCTAAAATAATAAAGAAAGAATAAATGATCTCTATCATTGAAACCATGCATTTCTGGACATATGTCCATATGACCGTTTTAGCTCATTATCCGCTCAGGTATCGTCTCCTGCAGTTTGTCCTCATTTCACAACATCACCCATAGATATATCATAAACTGTTAGCATTTTACCCATTATTACNCATTTTACCCATTTTTACTGGACTTTTTTGCTTATCTTCATTTGTACGTCTCGTTCCTACATTTTTGACCATCACATCTTAAACAACCCGTATACACAGACACTTGCATAACTTTCTTTTAATTTTATATTTTAAAAATATAATTAGTAAAAATGTTATGTCTTGGATGTAAAAATACCTTTTAAGAGTGCTTAGGAAACAAAAAGCAAGTCCACTTAGAAACATAAGATGACTGCCAATCACTCATGCTAATGTGCAAGAAAAAGTATACAGGTTTTCCGAAAAGTCTTTCACTGGTTACACATTTTTATTTATATCCATTATATGTAAGATAATATGTGAATTCAGTGCCAAAATGTTAGCAAACATACAAATCTTTTTGTTGCAGCAGGACAACAAATCTGTATATCTCCATGTGAGCACACTTGGTAGCAAGTAGCATATATAATCAATATTCAATTTCTGTCCATACATTAGCCAATGTCACAGGAGTAATGGATGCAATGACTGTTGATACCTGCTGTGCAGAGTTGCCAGATCTGATACAGGAGTTATGTAGACATTGTCCTTGAAATAACCCCATACATTCCTTTTGGGTTTCTGTCAGGAGGGCATGGATGCCAAGATGTTGGGCCATCACGACCGATCTATCATCCAGTAAATGTGGTACCAAGATAGGCACGAACCTCCCAACCCCAAAGAGGTGGTGCACCATTTTGTTGAAAAATGACATCTGACTGATAATCAAGTAACTGAGGAACAGCAATCAATTGAAAAATCTCCATACACTGGAGATGTGATGGTGCCCTCAGAGAAAAAGAAAAGTCCGATAATTTGGTCATGCAAAAGCATGCATTAAACATTTGTGCTGTGTCTGGTACACTCTGGCACCTCACTAGGGGGCTTTGAACACCAAATACATACATTGCGCCGGTTCACTGCAGCACTGACAAAAAAGGTTGCCTTGTCCAAAAAAGCAACACTTTTGAGATAGCCATTATCGCCCTCAACACTTGCAAATATTTGGACTGCAATGTCATTGTGATGCATGGAATCATTGGGAAAAAAGCCTTAACAATTTGCACTTTACATGCACGAAACAATAAACTAAAAATGTGNTGATGCATGGAATCATTGGGAAAAAAGCCTTAACAATTTGCACTTTACATGCACGAAACAATAAACTAAAAATGTGTATAAAACATCACGAAGAAAACGTTTTGGACTCTGTAATTCATGTGAGGTCCAACACACTGATTTCTCAGGAGTTCTCACAAGACTGTCTCACTGCTTCCACCCTTTCAGCTGAGTTTGATGGTCGACCAGTGCTTCGTAAGTCAGCAACAGATCCTGTGATCTTGAACTTGTCATACCATTGACTTAATACTCTTCACATCGGGTGGCATCTTCCCAATTGTTGTCTGAAAATTCCTTTGCACTGTTATTGGTGACCGTGTCTCGTGGTACCAGAGTACACATCGAGCTCTTTCCCGATTTGTCAACATGTCTCGTTTCCTGGACACTGCATCTGTTACAGTACAGCCAATTACTGAAACATGCAACCAAAAAAACATGGTTATTTTTCCAACATTTTGGTGCCAGTTCTACATCTCTATCTAACATATTATGGATATAAATAAAGTTTATAATCATGGGAAGGCGGTTCAGATAACCTGTATAAGAGCAATGTGCAAAATTAATGGTATATATTAATTTATTCATAATTTTATTACCATANGGTTCAGATAACCTGTATAAGAGCAATGTGCAAAATTAATGGTATATATTAATTTATTCATAATTTTATTACCATATGCTATTGGATCTGCCAAGATGCTGTTTTATTAATATGTTATACTTATTCATAAGGGCCAACCTGGTCGCACTAGTTGTCATAACACTTTCCAATATCTTGCACATATTACATCTCGAATTTACATGCGCTTCAACCTATAACATATTCGAAATATTTTTACATCCCAACCTTTCCGGGTACACACATGTCTGTACCTCACTCGCTAACATGCCTCACTGGCAACTGTGTGNTTTTTACATCCCAACCTTTCCGGGTACACACATGTCTGTACCTCACTCGCTAACATGCCTCACTGGCAACTGTGTGACCCTAAGTCACACAGTTCGATAACCCATACCTCCATAATAATGATATATTGTATTAAATAATAACTCGCCATTAAAGGTGAGAGTCCTGTAAACAATAAATTTGCTCATGGCCATTATCTACATGAAGATAAACTGTNTAACTCGCCATTAAAGGTGAGAGTCCTGTAAACAATAAATTTGCTCATGGCCATTATCTACATGAAGATAAACTGCAGTACCAACTCCGAGCAGAAACGACAACCAATATTGCCACCAAAACCCATAGCAGATGACCATAGCATCAAGCTACACTAGTACTCCTAGGAGATGGTAGGGGATCTAAGAAGAGGCCCAGGGTGGACAACAAAAGCAGATGAGATACAATATGACAGCCGATTCCAGAACTAATATCAGACCATGTCGATGGCATCAAGCTACACCAGCACTCCTTAAAGTAGGTAAATGAATCATGATGGCGCTCTGGGTCAACAACAAGAGCAGATGGCATCCAAAATGATGGCTGATGTCAGAAACCCAAGCAGTTGATGATGACACTAGTACTGCTAGTAGTCAATTACGATAATAAATGACAACAGTGCTCCCAAGGTGGCCGATGCCCCTAGCAGGCGATGAGATAAATGGACAGCAGATGACAATTATTCATTATTATGACACCATGCCAGACACCGCCCCAGCAGACGACCAAATTAATTACATCAGCACTATCTCGCTGGGGATGTTGTGGCTGAGCAGTTAGACTGCTCGCCTCCCACCAAGGCGAACCAGTTTCAATCCCCGGCCAGGTCACTCCCAGATTTTCTCACATGGGAATCGTGCTGGACGATGCAGCTGCCGGGCGGATTTCTCAAGGATCTCCCGTTTCCCCACTCTTGCATTCCGGTGCTGCTCGATTCGCACCTCATTTCACCTTCATCGGCTCTCAAGAAGAGCCGCCCAAATATCTCTACTCAAAAACTCAACACTATCTAGCAGGATGTTTCACAAAAAAAAATGGTGTATAAAACACTATGGTGCTGCACAGTTAAAACATGATGGCAGATGTGAATCAAAATATAATGGTCGACTCATAAACATGATACCCTACCATAAAACATAATCGACAACAAAGATCATTTTCATCCAAGATCGTGGAAAATAAAATTTCTGTCGCAAACAAAATTACATGAAAACACAATGGCAGGATGCAAAATGTGCGGATTGCTTCTGTTCCACACATCAGACAATTTGGCTCTCGAGCTGGCGCATAATTATTACACTAAAATTCTGCTGAAAAATTCCAGGTAAATGCTGGATCGTTCCTTAATAAATGGCATAGTCGGCTTTTCACTCCTTTTGATGAGATAATTAACGAAACCAAACAAAACATTTNTCGTTCCTTAATAAATGGCATAGTCGGCTTTTCACTCCTTTTGATGAGATAATTAACGAAACCAAACAAAACATTTAAAAATTTTATACAATTAAAAATGAATGGAGTAATAATTTTAGAAACTTGTATTTTATTATCATAAATGTTTTTCCATGAAAAATGTTATGAAGTTATTATAAATAAATATGAGTATGCGAATTGTAAATATAGTGAATTTAATATTGTGGAGAAAAAAATTGCCTTGTTAATATGTAAATATAAGGATGACACTATTCCCCACCTGTGGTGTACAGAGTGGTTCATAGGGTCCTCAGTTAACGTTAGATGGCACAGATAGGTAGATATTAAACAATAAGGTAGTCTTTCGGTGTTTCACTTTAACTGGTTGGTTATATTGTTTCGAGTTTATATATATAGAANCCAGCAGCCCCTGGCGGAGCATGTCTAGGTGCCTCTGCATTTTGTGAGGAGAAGGGGGAGGCACTCGTTCCACCAACTTTAAAATTGATCAGCCCTTCCTCGGGGCGTAGCTCACTTTCTGGGTAGGTCGGCGATATTTTCCTGTTGTCCGCCTACATTATCTTAACTCCCTTGATGGCTATTTGCTAAACTTGGTGTAACATCGGCATGTCCAAGTTCACAAGGTTTGCTAGGGGTGGGGCAGGAGAGGTCCCGCGCTGCAGCGACACATTTAATGGCCTGCACGCGCTAACCACTTCTGGTTTCTCCGCGCATGTGGCTGTCGAAGGTGCTCACGGGGGATTAAAAAAGCAGGGGGTGTAAGCGAGGTTTCTACTTCTAATATGTGTTATACGTCAAATCCACCCTGGCTTCTGCGAAGTTGACCCACACATGTCAAAATGTCGGCATTCGATTGCATCTCTATCTAGCCCCTATGCTGAGACTGTGGCTTTCACTACATTCGTGCTCTGTGTCTCGTGGACATATGAGAGATGTGACTCCCCTCCACCTTGACTTTTCTCCTTCCTCTTGACCCTCCTTCCTGTTAACCAAGGATGCGCGCCCTGCAGTTCATACCTAACTAGCCTCCTGTCTGCAAGAAGTGTCTAACTAACACTCTGGCTCTGCTTACACATGTTGCCTACAGCATGATTACAATATATAACTTATTTTTCAAATACATTGCAGGCAGATCTACTCTTTGAATTAGCTAAACAAACATAAACCAGGTACCACAAATCTCGGATTGAATTTCATTAGTTCCAGCCATTTCTACATGTTACAATTGACACAACACTAGGTGCCCTAAAGTGATATTTCCAGATTTAACATATATGTTTTTCTGTGCTTCTGCTACCTGGTATCTTAGGGATGTTCTTGATATATGCAAACAAGTACGATGGCAGACGACCGGTTAGTCGCACAGTTGACTGACAACATTTACATTTTGGTGACATGGTTCATTCTTACGGTAAGGATGGCTTCATAGGCTGTCAAAATAAAACAACTCTTAACTCCTAGACTGGAAACTCTGTCCTTGTTAATATCTGGCACACTGCTATTTTTACAAATGGTCTTCCGGTAGGCAGAAGCAAACACACACTTAATCTATTGCTAACTTACACATGGTATGTTTTAGTGTTACAACAGCTCACAGGCCGTGGAAAGAAAACACACTCTTATCTGACTATCTCTGCCGCCTTTTCCTTTTATGTGCGGTCTTGGAAAACAAACATATTTTACATACTGGTAATATACACACTATATTCTTACCTTATCCATTTAGTAAACTCTGGTATTGGCATGTGGCTTTTTTTTNCATACTGGTAATATACACACTATATTCTTACCTTATCCATTTAGTAAACTCTGGTATTGGCATGTGGCTTTTTTTTGCCGTGTGATGTCCTGCCCTTATTACCCGCCGCACAGATGTGTGGGCTTCTCACACATTCTAACTTGGGTACACAGATAAAAGTAAAAACACTTAGTCGCACTTCAGTTCCAGGGTTAGGTAGTGCATGCCGCCCTACCTTTCTCTCACAGAGAGTGACATGAGTAAACTGGCTTGCCTCATGTCACACAAAGTCTGTTATTGGGGTGGTCGGCTCGGTTCATGTGTTCTGTACTTGCAACGGTCCCGGTAGAAACCAGAGTCCTCTCGGCCTCTGCAGATGCGCCAAGGTTGCACTCGNCTTGCAACGGTCCCGGTAGAAACCAGAGTCCTCTCGGCCTCTGCAGATGCGCCAAGGTTGCACTTGTCTGCCTTCGATCTCCGTCGGACTAGAGGGTGTTTTTCCTCACACTGAATCCCTGACAGTGTGTGGGGATGAAGTCTGCGTTGCTATCGTCTCGTCAAGGGGCCCTGAAGCCCTCTCCAGGCTGCTGCTGGCACTCGCCTTCGGGTCGGCTGTTTTCTCCCGGTACATCCTCGCCTCTGGGATCTTTTCTTGGGTTCGTTGCTCTGTTGGTGCTAATGCATTTTGGGGTTGCGCCATACTCGCTGTTTGTTTCATTTTACGCCCTCTATTCCTTGTTATTTCACTCGCGGTTTCTATTTCTTCGTCGTTTACACCTTCTACCTCTTCCTCGTTTACTTCCTGCCTCCATTTGCTTCCTCGCCTTCCCTTTCTTCGGCTGTCCTCCCCCTTTCTCCCGCTCGCCTGTTCCCCTTCGCTCACCCATCAGCTTTCGCTGACTCCTTCTCCTTTGCGCGTACCTTCTCCTTCACTCGCCTGTTTGCTTTCTCTCGCTTCGTCTTCTTTGCTCGCACATCCGCTTCCTCTCGCTTAGTCTGGCGCCTGCGTATTTTAAGCCCGGTAAGAGGGTGTTGTTTCAGGCTCCGCTATTGGCAGGTTCAGTGGCCCGTGCACCCTTGAGGCACTGAGATAGAGCATAGGGGGAACGGCCGGCTTATAATATTGACCCTTTCTTCCCGCGTCCTTGTCCGTCGTCTGACGACCTAGTGACCCACTGCCGGTTTCCTCTGGACTGGCCCTTGTAATTCCTGTGGGACCGTTGGTGTAGGGTTCGGGTATAGGGAATATCTGGTTCCATGGCACCTTTTGCATATTGCCCCTCTCGTCCTCGGCCCAATATACATTTCCCTGTCTCTCGACTACTATATACGGCCCTCGCTACTGAGGCGAAAATCCAGCATACAATTTCTCACTGGCTCGGCTTAAATGATAGTTGCATATTAATATGTGACTACCCTCGGGCAAGTGGTGCCCGATGGTTGCTTGTTCTGGGTATTACCGTTGGATATATCGTTGTTGGTTTCTCTGAGCTGCCCCTGTTCTCCATATCGCCTCTCTTCGTATTTCTTCGGGGGCGGGAAGTTCTGTAGGTTCTGTTTACCACTGCCATTCTCAAGGTCTGTGGAGATTGTATCCCAGTATTAGGTGGCTGGGAGAAGTTCCAATGGTGTCATTGTGCCAAAATCGCAGTGTATATAAGATCTCAGGAAGCTCTATGTCCCATTGAGTATGATTCGTGCCCACTCTTATGCACATACTCTTCTTTAATTCCTGATTCCAGCATTCTGTAGGGTTGGCCTGTGGGTGGTAAGCTGGAGTCGTCCAATTTTCCACCCCCGCCTCATGTCTCGCATGTTTTCGTCAATTTTATTCCCGTAAATTGGGTTCCATTGTTGGTTAATACACATTTCGGGTAACCCCATCGTGGAAATACCTCTCGCTCCATTTGCTGAATAATTGTGTTGCCCTCCTTGTTGGGTAATGGGAGTACCTCTGTCCACCTGGAAAACTGGTCTGTCACGACTAGGAGGTATCTCTTTCCTCGGTGTGTTCATGGGTAGGGGCCCATGATATCGACAGCGATGTGAGTCCATGGTGCTTTCGGCCGACGGGGTGTGTATCGCATATTTGGTGTAGGGTAGGCCTTGTTTTCATAACAAGTCTGGCACCTGGTGATGTATTCCCTCACATCTCGACTAATTCCTTGCATTGTATATCTGTGGGTCAGGGCCCTTAAGGTCTAGTGAAAGCCCGGATGTCCTGTGTGGGGGTGATCATGGTGGTGTTCACAGATAATGGGTCGTAGCTCATGGAGGACCCACATTTTCCATTGATTTTTTTGTGGTTGCGGTCTCGCCCAGATTATGCCATATCTTCCCTCGTACTGGTCTGGATATCTCCTCATAAACTCCTGTAATTTGAGTTTGGCAGNCCCACATTTTCCATTGATTTTTTTGTGGTTGCGGTCTCGCCCAGATTATGCCATATCTTCCCTCGTACTGGTCTGGATATCTCCTCATAAACTCCTGTAATTTGAGTTTGGCAGCAGTTGGTCTTGTAACAGATTTTTGTTTTCGTGAAACTTTATTAGCTGTTCCATGTCATCCGGCCATGGGAGTTTTGTGGGAGCAGGGGGTAGAATTCGCTCCCAGTCATCGGTTCCTGTCCCTGTGTTGGGCATCTGTGGTCGGCGGGATAAGGCATCGGGCAGCTCGTTGTTCCAGCCTGGGCAATGCTCGATTGTGAAGGAGAATTGCATTAAAAATAAGGCCCACCTACACAATTTTCTTTTTCGTTACTCTTGGTGTTCAGCTATGTAAGGGCCTTATTATCAATTCTGGGGTTGAATGGTCTGTCCTCAAGGCAATAGCGATATTTGCGGACTGCCCAAATAACCGCCAAGGACTCCTGCTCATTACTGTGGTAGCAGCGTTGGGTCTCGCATAGCAGGGTACTAGCATATGCTATAACTAGTCGCTGGTTCTGTAACTGCTCCTGGTATAGGACATCGCCCATTCTGGCTCCGCTTGCATCGGTCTGAAAAATTACGATAAATTCTGGCATAGGTCGGTAAGCATGGCGATGTCTCCATATCGTGCCTTTAATATTCGGAATGCTTCTTCGTGTCTGTCTGTCCACTTCCAGCGAGTGGTTTTGAGTAGGAGTTCGTTGTCGGGGCCATAATGGGGGTGACATTTGCTATAAACCCTCTAAGCCAATTACATAACCCCTGAAAAAATTTAAATTGTCTCCTGTTAGTTGGTACTCTAGCTGCCTCAATCTCACTCACTCTCTCGGGCTTTGGTTAATTCCCGTCTGAGGTAATTATGTGCCCTAAGTATTCTACCTGGGTTTTCCCGAAGTGGTACTTCTCCAGTCGGCACATGAGTCCATGGAGTTTAAAGTGCTCCAGGACTTTTTGCAAGTGTACCTGGTGTTCTTCGCATGTACGCGAATATACTATGACATTGTCCCGGTGCACTAGGCAAATCTGGCTGCTATAGCCTGTCAAAACTACTGCTGACATCAGTCATTGGAAAGCAGCAAGTGCATTCTTCAACCCGAAGGGCATTACGCGAAACTGCACGGTTTCACCTTCTGGGGTTTAAAACACAGTGTATATCCTGGATCCTGGGAGTACCGGCATTTGCCAGTATCCTCTGTGCATGTCTAAAGGGGAGAATATACATGCGTCCCCTAGGTCGTGGAGCATATTAGCCAGGTTTATAGTTGGGGGTGCTATAGGGTATGTGAAATTGTGTAAGGCCTGGTAGTTGACACAAAAACGACGTTCTCCATCTTTCTTTGGCACAAGTACCACTCTGGCTTGACATGGTGAGTAAGTTGGCTCCACTCACTATTCCTTGCGATTTCACCTCCGCTACCAGGTCAAATATTATTTGCCTGCAGTAGGTGGGTGGGTTACCTGGTCTGCAGTAAATAGGGCGAGCATCTTTTACCCAGATTTCATGTTGAATGGACGTGGTCTGATTTGATCTACCAGTATGCTCGAATACAGCTACGTGAGTGTTGAGTATTCGCAATAATGTCCTCAGTTGGTCAGCCCCGAGTTGGTGGTTTACCTCTTCACTACAGATTTCTTGTGAATTTTGCGGATTTATTGGGGCTTCCCAGTTTATGACCAATCCTGTTTGCCTAAATATAGGCACTGTTGTACACAGTCGCCTATACAATTTTTTCTTGTTAGCCAATGTTGCCCGAGGATAATCTGTTCCACTAAATGCAGTGCGCAAAAAATTCTGTTTGGAATGTTTCTACCCCCGTGGATACTGGCAGTGTAATAATTCCATCAATGGTCAGTCGTGACTCAGACTGGGCCATTTGAATTATTCGGGTGTTTTTCTTTATCTGGCTTTTCTGTTCGGGAGTTAGCAGCTGGCTTTTGATGAAATTGCCAGTTGCGGCAGTGTCCAGTGCTGCCTTAAGATTCTGGTTATTTATGCGAACTCCGATCCGAGGGGCGTGTGCTCCCGGCATCGGATCGCATAACGTTAAAATTGGTTCCACCCTTTTGTCTTATGCTGGGGCTGACGGGCGACTCTGTGTCCTGGCAGCAGAATTTCCAGTCTCCCTCTTTCCACCCTGTTGGTTCCCCTTCCCTATGTCCAGGGGGCCAGCCTTGGTGTATTTTTCCTTAGCGCCATCTATACAGTGCAGGTGTCTCTCGGGGCAATACCAACACTTCGGCAGCAAGTATTGGCCCTCTGCACTTCTAGTGGGTTTGCTATTATCTACCATTCACACCGCGTGGACAGGTGGCAGGCGGGTCGGAACGTTTGCCTTCTCCTGTTCTTCGTAATCGAGCTCCGCCTCAATCGCTCTCTCTACCAACTCCTCTATGCCCATCGCTCGCGGGTGTCGAAGGGCGCTCCTTATCTTTGGTATCATTAACTTTGTAATCATACACACTCCCTCTACCTCGGTACTTTCGGGAGCGATGTGGGAATGCATTTGCACTTTTCGCCTAATAAAAACCTCTGCTTCTTCCTGCCTTTGGTTTTGTGTGTGTAAAAGTCTGTTCTTAAGGCCGTAAGTACTTCCTTCCCTGCGAACTTGTTGTTTAGGCGGGTAGTGAACTGCTCCCAGCTCTTCACAAACTCTCCAAATTTATTCCACCACATAAGGGCGGCGCACTTTAACTGCTCCCGTGCCTTCAGCACTCACTGCTTCTTAGGAATTCTCCCGACCTTGAATTTGTTTTCACAATTATGTATAAAACCCTCCGGGTCTTCATAGGGCCTTCCTGAAAATTCGTGAAGTACTACTTCTTCGTGCATTATCCATGCGTCTTCTATGTGGTGACTAGTGGGGATTCTGTCTGTGGGTGAAAGGTGCTCCCCTTCCCCCTTCGGTTTTGGTTGGATTGTTGTTTTCAGCATTTCCAGCAGGTTTATTGGGTGCCTTCCATCGGTCGAAATGTGTGGGGCCAACCAATACACCTATTATAATAGCGCTGGAAACAGAGGCTGCATTGGACCGTGTATAGTCCTGCCTCGCTACAAAATGGAACACTGCATGGCTCTAGTTGAGGACTTTCGTCTCCTCTTTCCCCATTCCTCGTTCAGAGGTTCTATAGGGTCCCTTTGGCTCTCACGTGCCTACCCTCCGTTGTTTTGCTGCTATGCATGTCCTCTATTCTNTTCTCAGCATTTCCAGCAGGTTTATTGGGTGCCTTCCATCGGTCGAAATGTGTGGGGCCAACCAATACACCTATTATAATAGCGCTGGAAACAGAGGCTGCATTGGACCGTGTATAGTCCTGCCTCGCTACAAAATGGAACACTGCATGGCTCTAGTTGAGGACTTTCGTCTCCTCTTTCCCCATTCCTCGTTCAGAGGTTCTATAGGGTCCCTTTGGCTCTCACGTGCCTACCCTCCGTTGTTTTGCTGCTATGCATGTCCTCTATTCTTTTTTCCGCCGCCTATAGGAAGCCCTATTCTGCTGGCCTATGACATTTGCCTCCTCTAGTGCTAATTGGTGGTTAGGCACCACTAGGTGTTTATCAAGACTCCCCGACGTCTGGGACATCCTGGCTAGCGCGATACTTCGGAGAGGGTGAGGCCCCTTTTCTCGGGTATAGTCTGGTACTTGTTTATTTCTATACAGACCTAAATTTGCCCCACATTGGGTGCCAATTTTACTTGATGCTATCCCCTACATATGGTGTACAGAGTGGTTCGTAGGGTCCTCAGTTAATGTTAGATGGCACAGACTATAAGGTGCATGATATGTTGAGGGTAAACAATAAGGTAGTCTATCGGTGTTTCACTTTAACAGGTTGGTTATATTGTTTCGAGTTTATATATACAGAAACACTTATGAGGTGTGGTACTCTATTTAACTATCTCGGATTAACGCTGGGCGACTTCTTGGGGAGGGGCGGCTTGTNCGGCTTCTTTGAGCGACGACTTGATACTTAGCTCTGCTTGTAGTGCTTGATATGTTGTCGGCTGGATGAGATCCAGCGATGTGGGTGGCCTTGGAAAGGCCCGCATTTGGTGCTGTCTCCCCTCTACTGCTGCTCTGGGTTCGCTCCTCGATGCTCTTCTCCCAGTAACCTCTCGCTCCGATGTCCTATCGCGATTCCCGACTCAACTGACTCTCTCAGCACAGTGATGAAAACTGATACCCTCTTCACAAGAAAATTGGCTTATATCCTTTCTTGCCTCTCTCCCTAAAACTGTACACATGCCTTCCCTTGTTGGGGAGGGGTGTGGAGGAGGTTCTTGTTGTTGATTGGGGGGATGGGCCAGCGGCCACTGGCGGTGGGTGTCCAGGTGCTTCTGCATTTTGTGAGGGGAAGAGGGGAGGCACTCGCTGCACCAACTTTCAAACTGATCAACCCTTCATCGGGTGTATCTCACCTTCCGGGTGGGTAGGTGATATTTTCCTGTCATCCGCCTTCCCTATCTTAACTCTCTTGATGGCTATTTGCTTAACTCGGCGTAAAGTCAGCATGTCCAATTTCTTCAGGTTTTCTAGGGGTGAGGGCAAGAGAGGTCCCATGCTGCAGCGACACATGTAATGGCCTGCACACGCTAACCACTTCTGGCTTCTCCGCACATGTGCCTGTCTAATGTGCTCACGGGGGATTGAAATCGTGAGGGGTTTCAGCGAGGTTTCTACTTCCAAAATGCGTTATATGTCAAAGACCTTATATTTGACACTGAACATGTATCGGAATACCTGAATAAAATATTTAGTTACTTGTCGTTTGAGGTCGTCCTAAAAAAAAACTTCACATTTCATGCATGGCATGTTAAAAAAATAAGTAACAAATATAACAAACTAGTAAACCAGCCTGGCTTCGCCCGGGTACAATTGCCTTTTACAGTGATAAACTAACAATTAAATTGTGAAAAGGCAATTCATTTATGTGAAAACAGAATTATAAAATTATACGATGTTTAACTAGGTTTTTAACTGTTTACAGCAACCCTAAAGGAAAGAAATATTTTTTACCCGATAGCCAAGAAGTAGGGTATGGTTTTTGGAGTGTATCTGTGCAACTATCGCGTACGTACCACATTTCCGCCTCTCCAGCGTAGATGTATGAAAATCAAAACATGAGTGCCATCAAGTTGTAGCTTTAGAAATAAGTGTACCTAGGTACTACTTTTTGCGCTTGGCTGGGGTATCTTAATTGATCACTAAAATTAAATAACGTTCCCAGTGCCACACATTTGGATGCGTGACCATTTAGTGGCATATTATATGTGTTCTTCCGGGCTTCGGAGGGCATGTTAAATATTCTGTCCCAGTTGTTATCGATTTAAAGCAGTCGTTAATCTATTTCAGAGGTCCTTGGGCGTCCTAATAAACTGTAACACCAGAAGAAAAATATATTTTGATCACATTCAAAGTTGTTGTAGAATTACGTTTTGTTGTTATTCCACAGGAACCGTAAAATTTTCCGGTATAAAAAGTATCCTATTTCCTAATCCAGGATCTAAAGTACCTACATACCAAATTTAATCAAAATCCGTTCAGCTGTTTTAGAGCTGAGTTCGGCCTCGTTCCCAGCCATTGCAGAATAACTTTTTGTTTTTGTTATTCTACAGGAACCGTACAATTTTACGGGATAAAAAGTGTCATTTGTCCTATTCCTGTATCTAAAGTACCTTCATACCATATTTAATCAATATCCGTTCAGCCGTTATGGAGCTGAGTTCGGTCACCTTCCCAGCCGTTGCAGAATTACGTTTTGTTTTTATTCCACAGAAACCGTACAATTTTCCGCGATAAAAAAATATCCTATGTCCTATTCCAGGACCTAAAGTACCTACATACCAAATTTCATCAAAATCAGTTCAGCTGTTTTAAGCTGAGTGGTAACAAACCGCACACACACTCACACACACACACGCACACAAAGACTTTCGCATTTATAATATTAGTTGGATAAGCCTTCTTTCCTCAGCATATGAATGAGAGTAATTTTTTCGAAGTAGGCCTCAGTCTTAAAACAGATAAATTATCATGTGTGTTAAAAATTTAATAATTATACTTTTATATTTTTGTAAAAGTGTACTACGCACATTTAAACATATCATTTTATATACCTCGTAATTGTAATATTTGTTTGTTAAACTTAGTGAGAACCAGTAAATTGTTTCCTGCAGTATGATATAAATGTTGCACTATTATACCAAAGGTCGATAAAAGGGGATATGAATAAGCATATTTGATGCTTATAGTTAAGACTTTAAGCATTGCAAGGTTGGTCGAAAATAGGCAAATGACTAAATAATCTAAATTATTTCAATATTTCAATAACCGCAATGTTTGAAATTAGTGTCTAATACATTTTAATTTCATAATATAAATTGGCCTACGGTACGATAAGGTTCCCTTCCAAATTTGGCGGGAATATATTGAGTTGTGTCCAAAACATTATATATATATAATGTATTGTTTCATGTAGTTCTATCTTCCACAATGGCGCTCCAATAACAATTTACCTCTTTTATTAAATAAGTTCATAAAGAACTGTAAAAAAAGCACGCATATATTTAAAATGGATAAAACAGTTCCCAAAGATATGAAAAGGTTCACTAAATTAAAAATGGTAGCCATACTGAATGGCTTGGTCGAAAACTATAGAAATAGGAAGTCTTTCCTAACACACTACACACAATCAAGAAAGTTATCACATAAACCTGTCTTTCCTTCGGATAAAACGGCTAAAAATTATGCCAAAATCTGCAGCAGGAGAACATAAGAAGTATGTACAGGACCAACAGGCACGAGGCGGCCCTACGGAGTAGTAGAAGTACTCTAGTGCGCTAAATATGCGTAGAGGATATGGCATTCTAATAGTTTATCAATTTTTTTATACAATCACAGAAGACTGAATTTTTTGGTAACTGATAGTACTTTTTCGGTGCACATATTTTTATATCAACGATTGCTCTTTATATGATAGTATATGCATGACATAATATATTTACAGCCAAATTCCGGCTTGGTGTAATTTACAGGCATTCACTGTACCACAGTGGTTCTGGAGCACTTTAAAATTTTGGAAGTATTTTTTATCCCTATCAATTATATCTAAACTAATATTATATAGTGTCTTTTATGTGCGGTTTGTTCATGGAAATTTCATTATTTTCCCCTTTCTAACATTTAAGTAATTATGTGTTACCACATTAAACATTTAGTTTTTCATGTGCCACGAGCGTAGTTCTCTCTTCTGATTTCACCACAATAAAATTTATTTTATTAGAAAGTAATTTTGCTAAAAAAAAAAATGACATATATACTTAACAATTTACGCAAGAAAAATTTGCAGTTCAACGAAAACTGGAGAAAATTTGACTCAAATTTATGTCTATGTAGTTGTGTGGCATGATTAGGAAAATGTGTTATGCGTAATTAAAATGTTTCAACGGTTAACCATTCTATTATTTTTATGTTACAGATATCACTACAGAAGATCTGGAGTGGTGAGAAGAATTGTGGACAACATTAGAAGAACATTTATTGAGTGTGTGTATATATATATATTTATATATATGTGTGTGTGATCTGCAGTAAAATGCACGACTTGTAAATTGTAATTTTTTTAAAAGTAAAATTATAGACTTGTTGGATAAACTTAGAAATGAAAATTATATCTGAGGAGTATTAAGAACATTTACTCTGAAATGAAGACAGTACATTTTAAGATTCTCATTTTCGTAACAGTCTTAAAAATCGTCATTTGTCATGATCCAACTGTTCAACTACAACAAGGGAATTCCATCATTGGCGTAAGTAATGAAAACAATAACAGTGTATATTAATGTAATTAAACTGGCAACTGTCTATCTGATATTTCAAATGCGTGTATTTTGTCGTGCTATTGTGTACCTAATTCGTATTTAGGAGATAGTTGGTTCAATCTTTACGGGCAGCATTGAGGACTGATTTTGCAAGAATTTTTACATCCGCATTTCAGGCGAATGCTAATTCAGTTTCTTATTGCGAATCTTCTCAATCCCACACGTATAAGGTAAAGCCCTTTATTCAACTCAGTGCATGAAATTGAGAAAGAATGTTATATGAGAACATTAACTTGTTTTTGTTTATGCCTAATTTTGTTATGTGTTATTTTATTTTATTATACAGCTCTCTGCATAAATGCGTGTCTATGTGGCAATGCATTTTTAGCCTAACTTCCGAAGGAAAGGAAATGCTTATCATATCATATTCCTGTCTGTGTGTATGTATGTGCACGACTGTGTGCGTCCTTCCTAATAACTTGAACGCGTTAACAGAATTTCACGAAACTCAGTACACTTATATAAATTAGTAAGGACATCGATATTTTATTATTTTCGACCACACTGGTGCTTTCTTGTAAAATACGGCCATTTTAACATTGAGGGTGATTTTTCGTATCTCCGGATCAATTCAACCGAATTTAACCAGTTTTATATTTTGACAATTCATCATGTAGACATTGAATTTAGAGATTACAGTATTGTTATTCCATCGTTTTGAAATATAGCACAACATGAAACATTAGGTTTTATGTTATAACTCGAAAACTACACAACCAATTATTAACAAAATTGGCACGCAAGTAGGCCCTAATACTATGGTAAGCCGTGGAATAGAACTCGATTTTGAATTGTTATGTATTTATTTAAAAAATGGTGATTATACAGTTATTTTATGGGTACGCATTTGTAATATCTACCATACCATTCGACAAATATTGACCAAATTAGTATGTTGACATAATCTACACAATTGTTTGCAAAAATGATCTTCACCCAGAAAGAATGGTACGAATGAATCTAAACTAGGATGATGTGTAGAACAGTGTACAAACAATGAGTGATTACAATTACAGAGAGATCGCGTACACATTGGCCAGCAGCGCTCTCTCTTGTGTGGCCGGAAAGTCAGTCTTACCAAGGTCAGTCAGTGAAGAGCCGTCAAAGTAAGTGTAAGTAAGTGCCAGTATGCCTCGTCAACATCAAAGGGCGCTATATCAGCATGTAAATGAGTTCGAATAAGGCAGAATAATCGGTCTCCGGGAAACGGGTTTGTCATACCCTGAAATTTCGTCTCGTACAGGATATGCTGCTACTACACTGATGCGTGTATGGAACCAGTGGATAGAAGAGGGTCGTGCATAGCGACGAGCGGGTACTGAACAATGCAATGAGACCACAGCACGGGATGACCGCAACCTTGTCCGCATGGCTGTAACGGACTGTACAGCCTCGTCCACAGTGTTGGCTCGAAATTGGAGCACTGCAACTGGTGTGGACCTATCTGCTTCGATGGTTCGACGCCGTCTGCTGCGGGCTTGACTGGTGGCACACATGCCATTGTGTCGGCTTCCATTGTCCTGAAACCACAAACGCCTCAGAGTGCAATGGGCACGTGAATGCCGTCGCTGGCATGCTGAGTGTCAAAATGAAGTGTTTTCGGACAAGTCCCGCTTCAACCTGTCTTACGGTGATGGCAGTATATGTGTTATACACTATAATGGTGACCACAATCTTGAAGCTTGAAATGTGGAGCAGCATAGTGGACAAACACCAAGTGTAATTATTTGAGGTGCTATTGGACACAACATGCGATCTAGACTCCTATGTATTGAGGGCAATCGGAACAGTAACCGCTACATCTGGGAGGTTTCAGAGCCCAAGGTACTGCCTTTCCTTCAGGCCACTCCACATTCCATATTTCAGCAGGACAATGCCGTGCCACATGTGGCAAGGGATTAGAAATACTTCTTCAATGAACGACGGGTACCACAGTATCCCTGGCGCGTATGTTGGCCTGTCATGTTGCCCATCAAACATGTCTGGGATATGGTTGGTCGGCGACATGTTCGTCACGGTCCTGTAACAACCACTGTTGATGCTTTGTGGACTCGCATACAAACCGCGTGGAGGGAAATTCCCCCGGATCATAAACAGGTCCTCTTTGATTCCATGCCTTAATGTTTAAGCGCTCTGATTGCACCACATGGTGGCTTCAAAACATACTGAATTTTCAAGGACAGAGATCATGTACAGTTCTGTAATCCTAACCAATTGTGTATTGTCGTGTACCTAATCTGTGGTATCAAGTTCATTGAATTTTTTAAAAACGTAAGTGTATTATAAGGATCATATTTGCCAACCCGTAGACATGCTTGTCCATTATTTTGTGACATAGTACTACATTAGATAATGAAGTTTTTATGTGATGTCTCGGGAAACGTTTCACCTATTACAACCAAATTTGGCAAACAAATAGTACTTCAGCAGGTGATGTAATCAGGTTTGTTTAACATAGGTCAGATGTTTGTTTTGAAAATGGTGGTGACATCGGTATTTAAGCTTAGTATAGTAATTCGTCGCAAACAAGTAAACTATTCCAATTTAACTCCGTAGGCTGGCAGTATATATTACAACTATCAAATGACCCTATTTGGAATCTCCTTTGACCACCATTTTGTAAGTTAGCAGCATGATAATAA
Source organism: Clitarchus hookeri (assembly GCA_002778355.1). NCBI lineage: Eukaryota > Metazoa > Arthropoda > Insecta > Phasmatodea > Phasmatidae > Clitarchus > Clitarchus hookeri. Next base: position 27,021 of record NQII01009098.1, read on the forward strand.
ATCAATATTTTATGTCATATCTTGGGAAACATTTGACCTATTCCTACCAAATATGCAAAGAATTAATGCTGTGGAAGGCGATGTAAACTGATATGATNTTGGGAAACATTTGACCTATTCCTACCAAATATGCAAAGAATTAATGCTGTGGAAGGCGATGTAAACTGATATGATTTAAGGTCAGACACTTATTTTCAAAGTGGCAGTAGTAAAATGTAAATGGGAAGTCGGTGGCAAGGGNCTGATATGATTTAAGGTCAGACACTTATTTTCAAAGTGGCAGTAGTAAAATGTAAATGGGAAGTCGGTGGCAAGGACACAGGTCACCGGCCAGCTGCCATCTTGCATCTTGGTGACCTTGACATTTTACCTTAAACCAGTAATCTTGACCTTGAACCCGTGACCCCGAATGACCTTGCACACTAAAAATTGCAAAACATTAAATAAAATCCAAATAAATCTCAAATTTCCCAATAATTCCAAAAATGCATTTAAAACTGCTATATTTCTTGAAAAAAAAATTCATATTATATAATATATTATTTAATGAATTACACAGAGGTGGTCCGGGTTTCGATGACGGGTGGAGCAACTAAGATCCGGACACTACCGACCCTCGCCAGGTCGGCCAGTGTCCATATCGTCAGCCATGTTAGAGGTTGATTACCTTGACATTTGATCTTTACGCCAGTAACCTTAACCTCGACATATTTCAAATTTTATTTCAAATTTCTAAAAAATTTCAAAAATATTTTTTTTAATTATTAAAATACTTACATTTCCTGATATTCCCCACCACCATCCTCGCCATTGCAAAAAATTATAATAAATACAAATTGTATAAAAAATTTATTAAATCTATAATTATTTATGAAAAAAATTAGGTAACCATACCCTTATAATTCTGTCGTTTAACTTGCTTTCAAACATACCATTTACATGGTTTAACAATGCAAACGTCTCCATGTTGTGACCGGCTGCGTTAGCACTTTTAACAGGTCCGCACCTGCATTGTGTCGGATAACCATGAAGTCAGCACATGTGCACATAGCAGTGTTATCACTTTTACACGTCCGCGTATGCATGGTGTCAAGTACCATGAAGTCAGCACATGTGCACATAGCAATGTTGTCACATTTATAAGGTGCACATAAATGGTATCAAGTAACCTGAAACAGCTTACGCACACATAGATGTGTTATCACTTTTACAGGTCCGCACTTGCATGATGACAAGTAACCAAGTTAGCGTATGTGCTTCTATGCGATTTTGAGGTTTTTTCAGGTTAACGAGCTGTATAATTCAAATCTTTAGAAAAAATTACATCTCCTAGTTGATGATCCCAATCCTACCTCCGCAATGCAGTTGATTGCACGCTAGCTTTTGATAAGGATTTTTGGGGTTTGAGCGTCGTGTAAAACATGTTTTTTGTAAATGTTTCTGGTTTCATCGCTAATGATCTTGATGTCAACGGCACGTCATGGCCTACGATGTTTCCTGAGAGTATGTAATACACATCTTTACAATTCCAAAAGTGAAAAAAATCTAGATATCGTGTAGATGCTTATGGTGGGAGATTTTCAAGAGTGACCAATGCTGTCAGGTAAGGCGTTGATCGTCTTGCCAGCGCAATAAAACTTTTTCATAGCATACTAATGTGTATAAAATTTTTATACAGCCTTAGTATAAAAGAATACCCCAAATTTGAAGGTCTATAATATCTAAACCAAACAACCTACAATCTTGATTGACCAGTGAAATGAACTGTGGAATCGTGAAGTTTGTTTACCATACATTCATAAATGTTCAATGTGACCACCATGAGCGGCGCGAACGACATCTACGCGATAATCAAACTCGTTCAACGCTCTTGTCAGCATGTCCGGTGTTACGGTTTGGATGGCGTTCGTAACGCTCTGTTTGAGGTGGTGAGGGGAAAACGAGCTCACATTTGACACGTCAATGTGAAGAAGACGGTCAGATGTTTGCTTTATGTGCCGAGATATTACACGGGGAGCGTCTGTCGTCGCACTATGAGCATGTGTTGTGTGTTAATCCGCTTCACGATGGCGACGGAAAACAGAAGGCGTTCTGTGTTATTCAGTTTGATAAATGTGAATCGGTTTCGACTGTTCAACGTGAATTCCGTTGCAAATACCGACGTCGTCCTCCCGAAAGGTGGAGTATCGTACGTTGGTTTCGTCAGTTCTGTGACACAGGGTGCCTTTGTAAAGGCAAAAGTTCCGGGACGGCCACGTCTGTCCGAAGAGAATGCACAACGGATTCAACAAGTGTTCGTTCGCTGTCCGAGAAAATCAAATTGACAAGCTAGCCGGGAAATGCCAATTCCTCACTTAACGGTATGGACAGTGTTGCGAAAGCGATTGATGTACAAACCATACAGGTTACAGCTTGTACAGGCTCTTACGGAAAGGGATAAATAACTGAGACACGATTTCTGCTCGTTCGTTCTTGCCCAGAACGAGGTAGACGATGCCTTCAAGTCTAAACTGGTTTTTAGCGATAAAGAGACGTTCCATACAAATCGTAAGTGAACCGGCACAACGTGCGGATATGGGGTCACGAGCCTCCACATGAAACCACCGAACACGAGCACGCTTCCCCCAAAGTAAACGTGTTTTGCGCTGTATCCAAAGACACTGTTTTCGGCCCTATCTTTTTTCACGAGCCCTCTGTTACTGGAATCCCTTATTTGGACATGCTTACAGAGTGGTTGTTTCCTCAATAGGAAGAGGCGTCGGGGACTTTATTTTCCAGCAGGATGGTGCGTCACCCATTGGCACCTCGCTCTCTGTTGATACCTGAACAAGATGTTTCCGCAATGCTGGATTGGTCGAGGAGCAGCTGGTGACCAGACTCTTCATCACTGACACCCAAGAAGCTTGAATCTTACCCTGTGCGAATTTTTTTATGGGAGTACATAAAGGATCAAGCGATTTGTCCACCATTACTGGCTAAAATTGACGACGTCAAAACGAGAATTACGGATGCCATTTAAACCGTAACACCGAACATGTTGAAAAGAGTGTGGAACGAGTTTCACTATCGCGTAGATGTCGTTCGGACGGCTGGTGGTTTTCACATTAAACATTTATGAAGATATGGTAAACAATCTTCCAAGTTCCATGGCTAATTTGATTGGTCAACCAAGATTATAGGTTTTTTTTTTTTTGTTTTTATATTATAGGTCTTCGTAGTTGGGGTATTCTTTTATACTCACTCTGTATATCTTATAGGCAGTTTTCAAGCTCGGGAGGAACTCTAAGCAGGTTCTGCGGCGATCAGTTGTAAGTCGGGATGTTACACTCTAATTTGTTTCACTGTGTAGCAATCTGAGCTTGCCAGCCAAAAACATTGCCTGGCGTGATCTGCAGACGGGCAATAAGTAACTTGTGGTGAGCTGCGTGTAGCTACTTGCAGTTGGATAATCACAAGAGATTTCGCTTGTAGTTATTTTTTCTCTATTGCATCCAGCCATATCGTTAAACCAGACCAGCGAAACCAACCAACCAAACTATTAAACCNAGTTATTTTTTCTCTATTGCATCCAGCCATATCGTTAAACCAGACCAGCGAAACCAACCAACCAAACTATTAAACCAGACCAACTGGACCAACCAACCAAACCACTCAATTAGACTATCTCACCGGACCATCCAGCAAGACCTACCAACCGAATAGGCCAACCGACCATACGAACCACCGATACTAATCCCACCGGCTGGCCATTCCTACAGACGATAATAACCAATCTCGAAACTCATCGCATAACACGAATCTCATTGTGAATATCTTCATGAAATACTTCGCAAAATATCTCGCCCATCGCGGTCATATAGCGAATTGAGTCATGATTACTTGAACATGGACAACGCGAAATGCCAGGGCTGTCAAAAATGTCACGAGCCATGTCACGAACCAANAGTCATGATTACTTGAACATGGACAACGCGAAATGCCAGGGCTGTCAAAAATGTCACGAGCCATGTCACGAACCAAGTACTAAGCTACGAATAAATGCCTCAAAGTATGTAGTGGGTTATGTTGCGAGCCAAGATGTGAACTCAACCATTTGCCTCAAAGCATGTCGCGTGCGATTTCGCGAACCAAGGCTTGAGCTACGAAAACTACTTCAAATCATTTCGCGTGTCATGTCGAGAACCAAGACAAGAGCCACCAATTATGCTTCAAAGCATGCCGCTATTTAGTTCACGCCATGTTAGCTGTAGCCCACCAAGCAAATTCGAGCCTTAAGCCTTTTCAATAATTATTCGGTTAGTATAGCGTAGCTAGTCAGACTGCCCAAGAAGTCCAGGACACATCACGATGTTGAATTATTGAGTAGAGTCCCACACCTAAATAAATACACTTTAAATATAAAAACGAAATTTTAAATATTTCATAACAATTCCATTGGAACATGCACAGCAGGAGTATATTTATTTAGCCGAAACGATCGCACTGGCTGCTGGTTGTGGAGCCATCTACCATATTGGATAAGGCCATATTAGTAGTCGCCATTTAATGTTTTTTTCATTTGTCATTAGTTGTTATCTCCTGCTGGTGGCAGCAATTTTGTTTTTTTATTCGTTCGACTGCCGCCTGCTAGAGTACGCTGGCCACTAAGTCTCTGATCGCTCCACCCAATTTGTTTCCGATGTGTCCTGATTGTGTATGCTGGTGTTGCGTGCACTACTATAAACATTTTTTATTCTCCACCTATAATTTAAGGACAAAATGTATACCATACACGAAAATTCAACTCCTAGCAATACATATAGATTTAATGCAACATAAAAATTTTCTGGAAGGAAGAAGCATCGAAACACAATAACTTTTATCGTCAGATATACGCCCTAGCAGTGTTATATATCTAGACATCTGACAATTAAATGGTTTAAATGAGGTATACAAATATTTTAATAGCTTTTAAAACAATGCTTCTAAATTTGTCTTAAANATGAATTTGAAAGTAATTATATTTTCCCATGATAGTTGTGAATATTTAAAAAGAAAAGATTACGTTGGGAAGCAGAAAAAATCGAACCTTCTGTGTCGAGCTGCATGCGCTAACAAATAAGCCACAGGAACAAGATATGAGTACTAATCTTTAAATGTGGTATACGAAGTGTCAATATAGATCTCGGCACATTTGTTTGCACCAATACTTAGTTTTCATGTACTAATGTATATATTTCAAAAATTTTTAGTGACTTAATGATATAAAAACTTCCTTTATATTAAATTTGTAGCTCAGGTAATGTCAGCAATCACGAAAATCCACAATAAATGTCCTGGCTATGATGTCATGTTTATAAAAATTGCAAAGTTAATAGAAACGTTTTCTTAAAACGAATTGTATTTATTATTTTAATAGCTTAAGAAGACAAAGTTTTATTAAGTGGCATAAATATAAATAGTATTTTTGAACATTTTAAAAATATGTCGTCAGAAATACAATAATGTAACTATGCCCAGCACAATAATTATTACTTATATAGTCGTAGTTTTATATTATTATTAAATAACTATGCCGAGTTTTTGCAGCCATGCCAAACCAGTTTATGGCATAACGACCACATTTTTCCAAGTCAGTTTGTAAAAATTGTATATATGTTAATAGTTCGTAACAATACGTAGAGAAAAATGGAAGCCATTTACCTCAGTGAATTATTTGTCACGTTGTTCTGAGTAACGATGCAACGCGGCCAGGTCGTTTGGAACGTCATTTAACAACCAACCACGCCACCCTGATAGACAAACCAGCTTAATTTCTTTGTTACCAAGAAAAGCTTATTGACACGGATGAAACTGGATTCAACTGGATGTTTTCATATGGAAAATGAAAAGGCAATTGAAGCTTCTTTTAAGATCGCCTTGTTAATCGCAAAAGACAAGAAACCACATACTATTGGTGAGTCACTTATAAAACCATGTTAACTAACAGCTTGTAGTACTGTTTTTAGTGGAGAAAGTTGTAATGAGGTTGCAAAAATATCTTTGTCAAATGATACAGCATAATTGATGAAATGGCTGAAGATTTGGAAAATCAAGTAATAAAAAAGCTGAATAAGTCCCCGTTTTTTTTCATTGCAATGTGATGAAACAACTGACATTTCTAAGCACTCTCAGTTGTTATTTTACTACAGGTTTATTGATGGAAAACAGTTCATGGAGGAAATATTGTTTTCTCAAACTCTACAAACTACAACAAAGGCTGTTGATCTATTTTCTGCCTTATGTGGCTTTTTGGCAGCAAATAATCTTCCTTGGGAGAACGTCATTGGGATATGTACTGATGGGGCCCAAGCTATTATAGGATGCCAATCTGGATTCATTGAACTGGCAAAACCAAAGAACCCAAAAATAATTGGTTCTCACTGCATCATTAAAAGGCAGGCTCTGGCTTGTAAGACTCTGCCTGAATCACTTAATACTGCATTGAACTTTGCAATTAACATAGTCAACTGTGTCAAATCTAGCGCTCTCAACAGTAGACTTTTTGAGGTTTTGTGCCAAGAGTTGAACAGTGACCAACAAACTCTTCTGTACGACACAGAAGTACGTTGGCTCTCTAAAGGCAACATGATACCGAAGTTGAGATCTTTTTGATGAGTTCCAGTAAAGAAGACCTAGACATCCATTTTACAGAAGATACATTTATTTTTTACTTAGCATATTTGTCTGATTTCTCTAAATCACTCAACGTACTTAACTTGAAGTTACAAAGACAGAGAAATATTCTGAAGACATACGATGCAATTAAAGGTTTCTTGGGAAAAATTTATCTGTGCCAACGCCATCTTCAGAGTTTAGAACCTAACTTTTCATCGTTTCCAAGGCTCAATAAACTTCTCGATGATACTCAAGCGTTCAATTATATTTCAAAGATAATTTGAAGGACTTGATTTTATCACATTTGGCTTTTTTGAAAATCGAAATAGGAAGCTATTTCTCAGACATTTGTTCAGAAAACTGGCAGTTAAAATTGGTGAGAGACCCTTTCAAAATTGATGTGGACATACTTCCTGCTTTTCTTCAGGAACACATAATCGACCAAAAATGTGATGCTCAAGCAAAGGCTGAATTCCCAAACATAAATGTTGAAGACTTTTGGTTGAGCTATTTGCCTGTGTACCCACAAGTGAGTTTGGAAGCTGCAAAGTTATGAGTGCAGTTTTCATCAACCTATCTGTGTGAGGCAGGATTTTCTACACTAGCTGTTATAAAATCTAAATATCGAGCACGATTAGACGTTCAAAATGATTTGAAATGTGCATTGTAACATTTTCTTGGTATTTTATTTATATTTAATGACATAATTTACTTTATTGAATATGAACTTTGTATAATTAATGGCACTCAAATAATAATGACTTTATTATTTGATTGAATATCTTTAATTTTTATAGGTTTTGTTTTATTTATTTCTTCTTTGATTATTTATTATAGAGAGTATTATATAAAAGGTGATTTACTTATTGATCGGTTCATTATTTTAGTTTTGATATTTATTTGTTGGGTAAAAAATGATTAAAATGCCAAGCAAATGTATAATTACAACTGATTAATAAAATAGTGAATACACTCTTTTAACATTATATATGTATTTAAATACAAAATGTTACTTTAAAACAGTTTTTTTAATGAATTTATAATAATAAAGCTAGTGTTAAAATACTTGAACTTTAATGTAACCTATAGCAGCACTATAGTGATAAGTTCAAATTTTAGTTTTAACTATTGTAAAACAAAATAATTTCACTAAAAAAAGGGGGGGGGTCGTGACCACATATATTAGTTAAAAGGGGGGCATGGACTTTAAAAGGTTTAGAACCACTGCTGTAAACCACTGATGTTTGAGANCACATATATTAGTTAAAAGGGGGGCATGGACTTTAAAAGGTTTAGAACCACTGCTGTAAACCACTGATGTTTGAGAATGCGAAATCGAGCATTTCGAGTAAGACTTCATACACGCCTTCATCAATTGGGCAAAAATTACTAGGGAAGCAGTGTTGCTATTGTGTCTAGATCTTAAATAAGAGTGGCAATGCTCTGCTATGGGAGATAAGTGATTGTTTGAAGAACCCACCTCTTGCGGTTCTTAGATGCTACGAATGATACAGAGAGTTCGCTCGAAGCGATAACCTAAATAAATACATCAAGGCCAGCAAGGGTCATATTCTTTCACATACTAAGGAACTACATTTGTTCATATCGCTGCCGCCTGTTTATATACTGCATACCATTTTGCAGGAGATAAGGGAAAAAATTACAACACAAGCGGCTAACAGTATGACATACAGTCGATTCGTGCGTTATATACACTTACTAAACTAGAACCTGAACTCGACGAGCTTAAAAAAACAATGCAGCACCAGTAGCTGTGAAGAAAACAAAGCCCCGAATCCCGAGAAAAAGAAAATCAGTGCTTTAAAAGAAAAAGGTTATAAGAGCGATAATGAAGACAGTGTTGGTGCTGAAGATAGTAATGATTTGCATGATATACTCACATATCTCCCCAGCAAGTTTGCTGCTAATTGTAACCTGAAGATGATAGAAGATGACAAGAAAATTCGCTACAAGTTTCTTTAAGACCCAAATGAGCTTGTTTATTGAATCAGACATTTTATTGACCTGCAGAAAGTGCGGATCACTCGCACATTGATGAGATATCTTTAAACATCGATGCATTCAAGGATAGGGTTTACATCGAATGACACCATTAGGTAATGACCATAATCTGCAACCATCTGATTCATGCAAAGTTCGAGTGTATGAAATAAGTAGAACAATGAATGTATTAAAAATAGCAGTGTGTTTATTAAATTGCACCTACTTCGTTTCTGAAAGGGTTATTAATTATGTGTTGTTTATAATCGATTGCTAGAGTTTGTTTTAGGAAACATTTCTGCTAGCCAGTGCACTAGGAGAGATATTCTTCAATCAAAAGTATTACGGATTTCTTAGGTTATTTAAAGTCAGTTAAGTTTTGTTTGACTAATAAATGAACTACTGAATATTTTGAGGAATGAGTTTTCATGAAGCATATTTTCAGGCATGTTTTTAAGGTAGTTTTTAAAGTTTGTTTGACATCTGGTTAGTATGGTTGATTGGCCTGGGCATTTGGGTGGCCAGTTAGTATGGCCGGCACTTCTTATTGTTCAATATAAGGCACAGAGTATACCAATTAAGTGATTAAGCATAAATTCACTACAACACACCGCAGCATTAAATATCTATGATCACAGCAAGGTCTATTGTTCTACTACAATAACACCATCTGCATCATGTAAGGTCATGCAAAGTTAAACCGCGGGCCTCATTGATGGTTTGGTGTCAGTTGAAGAAGGAGTTCTTGCTCCCTCCATCATCGGTGTGATAATGGCAGTAAACAATTATTTTTGATCCTATGGCCTCTCTGTCGCAATCGCCTACGACCAGTAGAAATAACGAGCCTGCCAACTCATCAGTGGGTGCAACATATTCTACGANCTGTCGCAATCGCCTACGACCAGTAGAAATAACGAGCCTGCCAACTCATCAGTGGGTGCAACATATTCTACGAAGGCATGGTTCCTGTTCCTTCCGACAGGACGATAACCGAACCACCTGGGTCCACCAGTGTAACATCTACAGTACTTTCAATAGCATATCTGCTGCAAGTACGTTGCCTACGAGATCACTGCATGTCAAAACGAAATTTATAAAAGAGGACAAATCTGGATTTGTGTTAATGAAGACATGCTGTGGGCAGTGTTGTTATAGGGCCATACACTTTGCGTGGAAAAAATATGAATGATGTTTTAAATATTAATGCAATAAAATAAATTTTCATGAATACATTTACATGAATGTTTAAATACATATTCTATTTATTGTTTTACGTCATGACCACCAGTTTACATATCAATCTGTGATGCAAGTAAATAAAATGTTTCGAAAAGATCCATACAATTTCAAATGGCTAAATCTTCAAACAAAGGAACAGACAACCATGCGATAAAGAGTGAAATACATGTCTGACAATAAAGTTTTGCTTACAAGTATCACAAATGCTCAATATACCTCCTCCCAATGAGCTCTGAATCATTTTGGTGCAGACTCTGTGCTCGGTTGAGCCATGTCAGGGTCCCACACGTCAGCGAGCATGTACATTCACAGCTAAGAAAGGATTGAAATGTGTCACTTATTTAACTCTAGGTGCCTTCCTGGTAGAGAGGCGGTGAGAACCCAGCATGCGAGCTCCCTTCATTGTGCATCAGGATGACGACCCCACAAAATACAGCCTTGTGCATTCTATGGTTTAGCAATTGCAAGTCTGTGGTAACTGTGCAGCATGATTTTCGGCAAGAGTATTGCACTGCAAATACTACTATTCACCGCATTTGATGTTTCAACGAGCAGTTTAGACAAACAGGTTGTTTGTGCAAAGGGAAATCAACAGGTTGCCACCGTTTTTCCTACAAAGATATTGGGCGAATAAGGTGGAATTTTGTAAGAAGACGACAAAAGTCTACTTGTGCCAACCGAGAGTTGGTTATTGCACATATGACTGTACTAGCGAACCGGCCAGGCTTCGCCCGGGTACAATTGAGTTTTACAGTTATACACAAATAAATCAATTTGGAAAAGGCAATTCATTTATGTGAAAACAGAATTATGAAATTATACTATGTTGGCATAGGTTTTTAACTGATTACGGCAACCCAAAATGAAGAAAATATATTTTACCCGATAGCCAAGAAGAAGGGTATTGTTTTTGGAGTGTATCTGTGCAAATATCGCATAGTTACCACATTTCCGCTTTCCAGCATTGATGTATGAAAATCAAAACGCGAGTTTCATTAAGTTGTAGCTTTAGAAATAAGTGTACCTAGGTACTACTTTTTGCGCTTGGCTGAGGGATCTTAATCGATCACCAAAGTTAAGCAATGTTCCCAGCGGCACACATTTGGATTGGTGACCGTTTCTTGGCATAACATCTGAAGGCTTCCGGGCTTCGTAAGGCACGTTAAATATTCGGTTTTGGTTGTTATCGATTGATAGCAGTCGTTAAGCCATTTCAAAGGTCCTTGGGCGGCCTGATAAACTCTGACACCAAAGGAAATAAATTTTTCGGTCACGTTCCCAGCCATTGCAGAATTAAGTTTTGTTATTATTCCACCGGAACTGTATAATTTTCCGGGATAAAAAGTATTATATCCTATTCCAGGATGTAAAGTACCTCCATACCAAATTTCATCAAAATCCGTTCAGCCGTTTTGGAGCTGAGTTCGGTCACATTCCCAGCTGTTGCAGAATTATGTTTTGTTGTTATTCCACATGACCCGTACAATTTACCAGGATAAAAACTATCCTATGTCATATTACAGGACCTAAAGTATCTACATACCAAATTCCATTAAAATTCGTTCAGCCGTTAAGGAGCTGAGGGGTAACAAACATACACGAACACACAGACTTTTGCGTTTATAATATTATTAGGATGGCATGTTTTGCGAGTGCTTTTGTTATTCAAACCATATAGTAAACGCTCCATGTCCAGGTAATAAACAACGATGAGCGGAGTTTTGTGCATTCCTGTTTGAAAAGGAAATGGAACGTGACACATTTCTTTCACACTTAGCGATCAGTAATGAGGCCATGCTTCATTTCAGTAGTACGGTGAACCAACACAACATATGGAGATGGGGATCACAGTATCCTGATACTGTATTCGAGCATTATAAAGACTCCTCTAAAGCGAATGTGTTCTGAGCCCTTTCCCGAGATAATGTTTATGGTTCGTTCTTTTTCCTGACAGCACTTTCACTGGAATATTATCCCCGCAAATGATGCAGAAATGGCTTTTCCCGCAGGTAAAGGCAGATTCCGCTTATTTCATTTTCCTGCAGGACAAAGCACCACCACATTGAAACTTGAAAGTCTGAAAATTCCTGAGCAACCTGTTTTTTCACCGATGGATCGGCCGTCAGGAACCTGGTGATTGGGCTTTATACCACTATCTACTAAGGTCGCCCGATCTCACTACCTGTGATTTTTTTTCTTTCGGATGTTTGTGAAGGATTTAGTTTATGAGCCACCCCTTCCTTAGACAATGGACAATGGACGAACTTTAATACAGCATAGGAAAAGCAGTAGTTACAGTTACAAAAAGACATGCTCGCTAATGTGTGATACGTGTTTGACTATAGTGTAGCTGTATGCTGTGTATCTGCAAGGGGGGTGGGATATTGAGCATTTGTGATAATTATATGCAAAACTGTATAGTCAGACATGTATTTCATACTTTACAGCATGGTTATCTGTAACTTAGTTAAACATATATTCTTTTGAAATTTGATTAATCTTTTTGAAACATCATGTACTGAAATATATATATATAATTGAGGTATTAGCTGATTATTAAGCCTTTAAACTGCAGTAGAACTTATCGATGCATACATATATTCGTAAGCATTAAATAATTGCTTGAAATCTCAATTTGACTTTATAATTCCGCAATGTATATTCCCCTACGCCTGTAACAGGTGGTTTCTCTTATCATGACATGTGTATGTTCTTGGAGCTAGTATTAGGTTCTTACAAACTGAATTTCACGAGCATGGCCCTTGCAGTTTGAAATTATATTCCCATTTGCCTATAAAAACTTGTAGAAGTTGAAGTCTTATGGCTAATATATCTACAACCGAACTTGAGAAAATGTGTTCGCTACGCTGTAGTAAACTGGCATGAATTGGCTGTAAACTTGGCATATTTCATAAAATTATTTTAGTAGTATGGCTATATAAAATTTATTATGGCACTGCAAATAGGCACATAATCGTGTTTTCTGATGCCATATTTTAATCCTGCTGAAAAATATGTATTTCGTTATATGTCCATATATACACATATACTAAGTGAATCAACAAAAATTTGGACCATAAATATTTCTGAAATGGAAGGTGCTATTCATGTGCTGGTTTCGCAGATTTGCAGTCTAGACAAGGGCTTATAATTACAGCCCAGACACAGATTTTAATAAGTATTTGAATGTGTAATTATTGAACAAAGTAATATTGTTTCAAATGGAACAGTGCATATTCACATCAATAAAATAAAACTTGAGTAAATTAGAATGTCTGTGGCAATTGCACAGTAGTTTGCGTGCTATCGTAATATGACAATGTTAAATACCTACAGTAGTGTTCTCCATTTAAGTGCTTAGTTACTAGGCTATGATGTCTGTATGTTTACTTTTCTTTTTCAGTGTGTGTAATTTTATTCTGAATGTGCAAAACACACATGTTAAATCTTGTAAACTTATTTGAATTTTACTGTATGATGTATCAGAACTCCTGTAAGAAATTTGTAAGTTTATTACAGAATTTTGTGAATTCCGAAGGGAGAAGAGTAAACTGTAATTTACATGTTTAATTCATAATCTGCACCACCAGCTACAATACAAGCTTTCAGTCTGTCACGTAAAGATTGCTGCACATGATGTGGCATTTCAACAGAAATCTCAGAACAGGCAGCTGTAATATGGTGTTTCATTTCTTCTGGTGTAGTCAGTATGTCTTTGTAGACAGTGACCTTTAGTATTCCCACAGAAAAATGTTATGGAGTCAGGTCTGGTGACCGGGCAGGTCATTGCATAGGTTCGCTACGTCAAATCCAATGATTTTGAAACAATTGGTGAAGGCAATCAGTAGTACGTTTTGCACTATGCGCTGGGCAAGCATCGTGCTGATATCACATGATCNAAACAATTGGTGAAGGCAATCAGTAGTACGTTTTGCACTATGCGCTGGGCAAGCATCGTGCTGATATCACATGATCCTCCTAGTCTACAGTGGAAGGTCTTCTAACATCTGTGAAACTTTGTCTGTTACGAGGTTGACAAACTTTTGGGGATCCAGTGTTCCTTCTATAAAAAAAAGCCTATGCGATGATGGCTCACTATTCCACACCACACATTTACATTCCGTGGATGCTGGCATTCCACTTGACGAAGCCAATGGGGATTATTTACTAACCAATAATGCATGTTTCTGAGGGTGACGGAACCATGACTGTAAATTTTGCTTCATCACTAAACAAGATACATTACATATCTAGTGCATAATGTATTAATGCCCATGTACAAAAGTTAACACGATTCTCAAAATCGTTACCATGTAGCACTTTATGGAGATAGCCATGATAATGGATGGAACTTNAGTGCATAATGTATTAATGCCCATGTACAAAAGTTAACACGATTCTCAAAATCGTTACCATGTAGCACTTTATGGAGATAGCCATGATAATGGATGGAACTTATGATAGTGCAGAATGCATAGTACACTCGCCTGACTCATGCCACTCCCTCTTGCGAATGTACGGGTGCAGATTTGCGGGTTTACAGCAAAAGCAGCAGGAACACAATTTACACCTTCTTCTCCGGTCACCCTGTGTCTGTTAAGTTTTTGAGGTGTTACAATTCCTGTTTCCCGTAATTGGTTAAAGAGGTTCACAAATAATTGTAGAGATGGTTGACGTCTATTGGGATATTGTTCAGCGTACGCATTACAAGAACAAACAGCATTCTTCCTGCGTTCGCCATACACCATGAGCATGTCGGCTTTTTCAGCAGTAGTAAATACTCTCTTCCAGCCCGTCCTACATCTAGGTAGTATGAACTATCACAAAGTATTGACAAGGCAGCCCAAACACAATCAGTGTAAAGAAAACATAATCTTAACTAATATACGAACATCGTAGCCTAGTAACTATGCAGTTAAATGGAGCAGACAAATGTAGGTATTTGNAGAATCTTAACTAATATACGAACATCGTAGCCTAGTAACTATGCAGTTAAATGGAGCAGACAAATGTAGGTATTTTATATTTTCATATTACGATGTAATGTTAACTACTTGCAATATAATCATGTAAAAAATACCACTAACATTCCAATCTCCTCTTGTTTTATTTTCTTAATGTAAAAGTTCAGTAATTACACATACTAATACATATTAAGCTCTGTATCTGGGCTGCAATAAGCCCTTGTCTAAACACAAATACTTTGAAACTTGAACATCAATAGCACCTTTAATATCCGGAATATTTGCGGTGCAAGTTTGAGGTGAGNGATATTTTCATATTACGATATAATGTTAACTACTTGCAATATAATAATGTAAAAAATACCACTAACATTCCAATCTCCTCTTGTTTTATTTTCTTAATGTGAAAGTTCAGTAATTACACATACTAATACATATTAAGCTCTGTATCTGGGCTGCAATAAGCCCTTGTCTAAACACAAATACTTTGAAACTTGAACATCAATAGCACCTTTAATATCCGGAATATTTGCGGTGCAAGTTTGAGGTGAGTCACCATTCACATGTTATATCACAATACCAGTCGTATCGCATGACACGTATTTGATGTGTCTCTATAACTATGCTTTTGTCGTATGGCAGATAACCAATGCTCTTTGTAAAGATATTGCCCAACGAAATTTTTTTTAAAACTTTTAAATAGCAAAATGCAGTATATTTACATAAAAGTTATCCGTTTACCATGGCTATTTTATTAACATAACATTGTGTCCAAAATATTTCTTGAAAATGTTCATTTTTTACATAGCCTTAGCTATAAATGCTTTGGTAAAAAATTAAGACAAAAGTAAGTTACAAAAAATTATAAAATACTATATATCTAATACATAATACATACTTATTGGTATAAAGTTATGTACCGAGTTGTGTCACGAAGCATAGCATGACACTTTTAAAGTGGCTTTAATATAAGCGCGAATGTTTAGCGAAGACGGAGTCGTGGGTTTAATTACGACTGCTTGCCATGGAAAACGTTTTCTTTTACAATGCACACATCTGTCATGTGTAAGTGTAAATTTTACTTGGTTTCAAATTTATAATAAGATTTTTATTTCAAAATATATATTCTATATTTAACGATGTGGTAAATTGTAGTTAATAAATTAAACTAATATAAGTAAAATATAATTATTTATATTTCACCGATGCCTAAATGTCGGATGGGCCCATAATTATAAACTTTGTCAAGGCCAGCAGCTTGCCTCACGAGTCTTTCCATGCGTGCACGCATGCTCAACTGGTCACATGGCAAAAATGCTTTATTTCGGAATTTTAAAATTTTCATTAAAAATAATTGCTGATATAATATATTTATAAGCATGTTATAAAAAATTTAATTTTGTTGTATTGAACTTTTCGTTTCACAATTAATGACATTTATAAAAATCGGTTGATTTGATACTTATTTAGAAAACAAAAATTTCGATTTTATTTCAAAGGTAATACAACAAAGATGAGTTGATTGGGTTATAAGCAACTTTATGGTTAAGTTCACTAAAATAAAAAATAATAATATAAATCAGAAAATTGGTTTTGTTTTTAAATAAACATGTATTTAAAACAATTTGGATGCATAGCAATTAAAACTATTTTCTATGCATATGTAAGCACTCTGATTGTCAGGTGTCTCGATAGCTCAGTCATCTCGGGTACATGTCTGACGATAAAAGATCTGGCACTTCAAGACTCCTTCCTTCCAGAGGATTTTTAGTATACTTAAAATTAATGTGCGTTGCTAGAGGTAGAAATCTTCGAAAATTCAGGGTGGTAAGTATGTAAGTATACACAATAGCGCATGCATTGCATTCACACTTTAGCAGGATACATCGGAAACAAAGTTGGAGGGTGGAGCGATCGGTGTCCTCGAACAAATCAGGAAACAAAATGACGGCTGTCACCTTACGATAAGAACTAATGACAAACCAAAAATACAAGATGGCGGCTAAAGACCTCACCTAAAATGGCGGACTGATCCACATCCAGGAGCAGGTGTGCTCGGATCGGCTAAACACATCTACCAGTGTGCTGAAATCGTGAAGCACATCGCAGTGTCGGAACATGTAGCGAAGCAAAAATAAAATTACATTACGAGTGCTATCGCGTTTCTCCCATTTGATGTGTCTCCATAAGTATTCTTCTGTCATATGACACATGACCATTGCTTTTTGACAAGCTATTGCTCAAGAATGATTCANATTATTTATATTTCACCGATGCCTAAATGTCGGATGGGCCCATAATTATAAACTTTGTCAAGGCCAGCAGCTTGCATCACGAGTCTTTCCATGCGTGCACGCATGCTCAACTGGTCACATGGCAAAAATGCTTTATTTTGGAATTTTAAAATTTTCATTAAAAATAATTACTGATATAATAAATGTTATAAGCATGTTATAAAAAATTAAATTTTGTTGTATTGAACTTTTCGTTTCACAATTAATGACATTTCTAAAAATCGGTTGATTTGATACTTATTTAGAAAACAAAAATTTCGATTTTATTTCAAAGGTAATACAACAAAGATGAGTTGATTGGGTTATAAGCAACTTTATGGTTAAGTTCACTAAAATAAAAAATAATAATATAAATCAGAAAATTGGTTTTGTTTTTAAATAAACATGTATTTAAAACAATTTGGATGCATAGCAATTAAAACTATTTTCTATGCATATGTAAGCACTCTGATTGTCAGGTGTCTCGATAGCTCAGTCATCTCGGGTACATGTCTGACGATAAAAGATCTGGCACTTCAAGACTCCTTCCTTCCAGAGGATTTTTAGTATACTTAAAGTTAATGTGCGTTGCTAGAGGTAGAAATCTTCGAAAATTCAGGGTGGTAAGTATGTAAGTATACACAATAGCGCATGCATTGCATTCACACTTTAGCAGGATACATCGGAAATAAAGTTGGAGGGTGGAGCGATCGGTGTCCTCGAACAAATCAGGAAACAAAATGACGTCTGTCACCTTACGATAAGAACTAATGACAAACCAAAAATACAAGATGGCGGCTAAAGACCTCACCTAAAATGGCGGACTGATCCACATCCAGGAGCAGGTGTGCTCGGGTCGGCTAAACACATCTACCAGTGTGCTGAAATCGTGAAGCACATCGCAGTGTCGGAACATATAGCGAAGCAAAAATAAAATTACATTACGAGTGCTATCGCGTTTCTCCCATTTGATCTGTCTCCATAAGTATTCTTCTGTCATATGACACATGACCATTGCTTTTTGACAAGCTATTGCTCAAGAATGATTCAAGACAGAGACAGTCAGAAGCTGGAGGACACACAATCTTCACTAAATACTCTCGAGATTGTCCAGAACCGTCGATGTAGTACCATCTGATCGGGCTCGAAATGGCGAAACAATGATAGACATATTTGATGTCCAGCAGCAATTTTTCCTGTTTGCGAAGCACTTCGTGAAACTTGACATGAACCATTAATCTATTGTTAAGAACTCGCGCACTCTAATCACTCCACGGTACACTGAAAACGATATATCTAATTAACGAAACATTACTGATACACCACAATAAGAAATCCAACGTATGAACTCAAAAAGCTTTCTGCTATACATGTTTAGTTAAAAATATTGCAGAACTCTAAGAAAATCTACATAAACTTTCCAGGGTTAACCGATAAATGTGAAAACACAGATGCTAATGTATAAATATTTATATGTATATATTAATATTTGTATGCATATATAAGATTATAACACATATATGCATACATATATAAAAAATAATTTTCAATTTATTTTACTCTTAGTTATTATAGTCCTATGTGATTTTGCTATGTATACAAATACAACAACCATGCANGAAATCCAACGTATGAACTCAAAAAGCTTTCTGCTATACATGTTTAGTTAAAAATATTGCAGAACTCTAAGAAAACCTACATAAACTTTCCAGGGTTAACCGATAAATGTGAAAACACAGATGCTAATGTATAAATATTTATATGTATATATTAATATTTGTATGCATATATAAGATTATAACACATATATGCATACATATATAAAAAATTATTTTCAATTTATTTTACTCTTAGTTATTATAGTCCTATGTGATTTTGCTATGTATACAAATACAACAACCATGCACCACCAGACGAAGCAGGCGCATCGGCACATCACAAAAGATAACCTCTGGGGTGTGACCACATGACCGGTAAGGACCATGCGCTACGTGGATCTTAAGTTCGTGTTGCCAGTTGTAAGATACAAGCAAAAAATCAAAGACTTTACAGCCTCCCAAAATCCCTTCATACATCAAACACCTATGGCATGTCAGTCAATAAAATTATAAAATATAAAGGAATCCCACATCTTTCTTTTTTTTATAATTTTTAAACAATAAATGATAAACTAATCTATATATATATATATAGATTTATACTTCAAATTTAATTTAAAAATAAATATAGGTGTTTTCAATATAACAGTAACCAGAGTATTTAGTCAGATGTAATTTTTGATGTTGACAAAGAATGTAAATGTAAACGAAATTGAGGTGGTGTTCCGTGTGCATGCAATGGAAAACAAATAAAATTTTAGGTGTGTATTAAAATGTTGGCTTTTGGCATCACGACATCAATCGCCGTCCACAGCTACCAGGCACATCATCACGAAAAGGTAGGCATAACGCTACTAGCGCTAACTATAACATTTTTAGCGAACAATTCAATTAAAACATGAACTTATTAGTGCAAAATACGACCGGAAAATAAAAAAAAAGAAACTCACATAGCAGCGTAAAGAGGATTCTTCCTCATTATTGCAGCAGATTACAAAATTAGCCCAAAAACTTAGCACTTCAAGCAATGTTAAAAATTATCGAAGGAGGATGTGGGCGCATTCTAATACCACGCGATGGAATACTCGCTCTTGATTGCCATATCGAAAAGTTTCGATACGCCAACCAGTATTCATCAAATACATACTTAGAACCAGTCACACACATATTAATTATTACAATAAGCTGACAAAAATTCTCATAACAAGAGAAATGACAAATAAAGCACAATATTTTCAAACACACTGTCAAAAGTAGACATTAATTAAATTTACCTTCTACATAGTAAGTGCCAACAATGCTGTCCAAACTAAATACAAACATTAAGTTCCAGTAATGTCGTTACTTGCACAAAAATTACTTAAATGAATCAAGGAATAAATAGGGTAAAAAGCGAGCTTTGCCGCTAAAAAACACAGATATACAGGTTGAGTATAAAAGAATACCCCATATTTGAAGGTCTATAATATCAAAACCAAACAGCCTTGGTTGACCAATAATATGAACCGTGGAACTGTGAAGTTTGTTTAGCATATCTTCATAAATGTTTAATGTGACCACCACGAGCGGCCCGAACCACAACTCCGCGTTAAGTAAACTCATTCCACACTCTGATCAGCATGTCCTGTGTTACAGTTTGGATGGCGTCCGTAATTATAGTTTTGAGGTCGTCAATGTTAGCCGGCAATGGGGGAAGTAACACTTGATCCTTTATGTGCTCCCAAAGAAAAAATCTTACGCGGTAAGATCCGGGCTTCTTGGGGGCCAAGATGAAGAACCTGGTCACCCGCTGCTCCTCGACCAATCCAGCGTTGCGGCAACGTCTCGTTCCTGTATACGCGAACAGCTAGGCGCCAACTGGGTGACGCACTATCCTGCTGGAAAATGAATTCACCCGCCGCGTCTTCTAACTGAGGAAACAACCATTTGATTAGAATGTCCAAATAAGGGATTCCAGTAACAGTACGTTCGTGAAAAAAGAAAGGGCCGAAAAAAGTGTCTTTGGATACAGCGCAAAACGCGTTCAATTTGGGGGAATCGCGTTCGTGTTCTGTGATTTCATGTGGAGGCTCCTGACCCCATATCCGCACGTTGTGCCGGTTCTCTTTACGATTTGTATGGAACGTCGCTTCATCGCTGAAAATCAGTTTAGACATGAAGGCATCGTCTACCTCGTTCTGGGCAATTACGAATGCGCAGAAATCACGTTTCAGTTCTTTATCCCTTTCGGTAAGAGCCTGCACAAGCTGTAAACTGTATGGTTTGTACAGCAATCACTTTCGCAACACAGTCCATTCCATCGATTGAGGGATTTGCATTTCCCGGCTAACTTGTCGAGTTGATATTCTCGGACAACGAACGAACACTTGTTGAATCCGTTGCACATTCTCTTCGGACACGCGCGGCTACCCGGAACTTTTGCCTTTTCAAAGGCACCCTGTGTCACGGAACTGACGAAACCAACATATGATACTCCACCTATCGGGAGGACGACGTCCGTATTTGCGACGAAATTCACGTTGAACAGTTGTATCCGATTCACATTTATAAACTGAATATCACATAACACTTTCTGTTGTTCCGTTGACATCGTGATGCGTATTGACACATAGCACACGCTCATCGTGCGACGACAGACGCTCCCAGTGTCATCTATCGGCATATAAAGGAAACATTAGACCGTCCTTTTCACATTGACGTGTCGAATGCGAGCTCGCTTCCCCCTCACCACCTCAAACCGAGCGTTACGAACGTCATCCAAACCGTAACACCGGACATGCTGATAAGAGCGTGGAACGAGATTGATTAACGCGTAGATGTCGTGCGGGCCGCTCATGGTTTTCACATTGAACATTTATGGATGTATGGTAAACAAACTTCACGGTTCCATGGTTAATTTGAATCGTCAATCAAGACTGTAGGTTATTTGGTTTTGATATTATATACCTCTAAAGGTGGGGCATTCTTTTATACTCATCCTGTATAACTATGTCCAAGAAGATACAAAAAATAGAACAGGGAAGATGCCACATAAAATTACACAATACTGCCCCCTTCATTATCCCGCCACGGACCAAGAATGGCAATGAGCATGCTCCCGAAGTTACAGAGCGACTACACATAACATCATTAAAAACACATTATCCAGAAGATTCTGGAGAGGAAGAGGGTAAAGTGACCATAATGGTCCTTTAATGTAAAACAGCAGTTTGTGTAGTGGGAGAATTTGTACGATTAGATAACTTAGATCGGAAATACCAAGAAAATTAAATTACAATTAGTAGATCAATCACAACACAGGACTAACAATGGAGACTACCAAAGGTGTTTATTAGAAGAAGGATACTGGGAAAGTTTAGTAATGTGAAGTATATCTTGACAATCAGTACTATGGAGCCGGGATGCCAAAAGAGAATATATTTCCTTAACCAATAACTTGTAAAGAGAAATATCAGGTAAGTTGGGAAACCGGAAATACCTTAGATGTGAAAGTGGTTTAGGATTATGGAGAGTAGGTAAGGAATAATTCAAATGAAGGAGAGAACTTACAGAACCATAGGTTGTAAAGAATGGGCTTTCAATGTCACAATGGGAAGCATTACTGATATGGCCACTGCCTGACATGGAAAGGGTAAACCTTGGAAGAACTTCAACAGTGGACCTACACAGAAACGTAACATGAACAGGAAATCTAGTTGCAAGTAGCCGAAGAGCATTGGTTTTCTCAAAAAATGGCAAGTTTAAGTTTACAACTGATTTGTCACAAAATTCTAGGTTAGGTTTATCAAGAAAAAGGTTGAACTCACAGCTGTGAACACACGTGTCAAAAAATGGGAAACGAGAAGGGCATATAGTTATAACATGCCTTTTGCAGTCAACCAGTAATTTTGCATCAACAGGGGTAAAAATGGTTTCTATCAGGACTAACGATTAAAAACTAAGAAACTCTGAACATTAAATGTTTGTTCAATTCTGAAAAAATATATAAAAACAACATAAATGATAACTCTGAAAGAGATTATCCTTATTTACCAAAAGTACATTTACCACAACATTTAAAGATGAGTCAAAGACTGCTGCCTGCACAGTACTTAAACCACAATACATATAAAGGTTTTCCAAAGAGATTGGTGCAATCATACATAAAGGTACATATATATATCATGAGTTGAATTATATTCAGGATTTCAATGAAAGTTTCAGGATGTAACAGGGTGGAACTGAGTTTTCCATCAACACTGGTTTCAATAGCATATTTTACATCAAACAACTCCAATCTTGCACTAGACAAGGCTTCACTGACATGCAACATTATGGTGTTTTAATTCTAACCTAAGCCTTACAATAATATGATCCCAGATGTCATAAATGGTTTGGTTAAATATAGCATAAAAAGCTTTATAATGTTCCATATAATGGCAAGTCAAATGTTTAATGATTTTAGTAGTATTTAAAATTTATTTCATCGATGTTTTTAATAAGTATAATGTGATTAGCCAAATTAGCAGAAATGCCATTCTGAGCATTATTTAGAGAATAAAACTTTTCTCCTTAAGTCTGTGAATCATCCATGCCCAGAGTACCAAACTTGGTTATCAATATTTTGCTACCAAAATTAAAAAGTTCTCTTTTTTGGCGTTGAGAAGATTGAGGTAACAAAGAGGTGAGGGTAAATACTTCTGTCTTGAAGTCATCCAAGTTTTAGTTAAAGAATAGAATGTTCAAAGTTTTGTTCAGGCAANTTAGTTAAAGAATAGAAAGTTCAAAGTTTTGTTCAGGCAACTTATTACCACTGTTTTGTGCAAGTTGATTGTCATGTACCACAATTACAGTTTTCAACATTATCTCCAATTGATTAGATTCTTGATGCAAATCTTTAAGTTCTAAACCTAAGACAATGGAATAATAACTGTCAGAGAACACAAAGTCTTCATCCTTTTCTAACAATATGTCGGAATTAAGGTTCGTTACCGTGACCGAAGATACAAGGGTCGATATGGCAACGGCCAGGAGACTGAGCAATACTGCCAACATGATGACAGACCAGAATCCTGAAAGGTCACAAAGCGAATTTCACACACAACGATTAGCGCATTAAAACAGACAAACAATGGGACCTAGAAGAAAGTAAAGAATGAAAGATTTCAGAGAGTACGAATACTCTAGAATATAACAAGCTATAAAACACAACAATATGGGGCTAAAACCTGTCATTTTAACTAGAACATGTTATACTAAGCAAAAAATAATATTTGCACAGAATTTCCCAGCGTATGAAATTATTTAAAGTAACACCTATCCCACAAAACAACCCAGAATAAATAACAACACATTTGAACTAATAACCAGGTTACTATAAATCTAAGTCAAATCACTAAATTGAACACAGCAAAACACATGACAAATTAACTAAACCTACTACCGCAGATTTTAGAGATAACTGGAGTGGAACCTAAAGACAACAAGTCGTGGGTGATCAGGCCACCAGCAGGACCAGTTAGGACCTATAACCAAAAGGGTTGGCCAACCAAACACAAAACAAAAGACATAGTTAGGTTGTGCAGCACCATAACTAGTCAGGAGATGGAAGATATCATTTTTTTAAATGATAAATGTGGGCTCTAGTGTAATCAGCGCCCGTTTTTGGGTCAGTCAAAGCAGCTGTGGCTGGAGTAAGGAAACTCTGCATTCGGTAGGGACCAGTCCAACGATACGCAAGCTTCGCCATCTTCTTGTCCACAGCTCGGCTTACTGGGGGTGATATTCACAGAACAAAGTTACCAACACTAATAGGATTACAAATCCTGTTCTAATTATATTTAAGACGAACTCTC
Source organism: Clitarchus hookeri (assembly GCA_002778355.1). Lineage (NCBI taxonomy): Eukaryota > Metazoa > Arthropoda > Insecta > Phasmatodea > Phasmatidae > Clitarchus > Clitarchus hookeri. Next base: position 51,566 of record NQII01009098.1, read on the forward strand.
TCGTGTAACGACCTTTTTAGATTTTTGACGGCAGCTGCCGATACATCAGGGACATTTTTGGTGTCGTCTGGAAGAAAATCGTTCAGCGACCATAAATTTGAGAGTGGATTATTTTGCTCGAAGATGAACATTAGCTTCGAAGGTGAGGTCTCATGTGATTCGTGGCATACATAATCGAAAGACATCGGTAACCAGGGTAACTTGTTATTCCATTTGGTTTGATCTTTCGCATGAAAAGCTATAGAAGAAGAATGGAAATTCCTATTGAATCTCTCCGCATGCGAAGGAGGAGGATAATACGGTGATAAGGTAACATGCTTTATGCCGTAAAAGAAACACATGTTCTTGAAAAGTCTTGTGATGAACTGAGGACGATTGTCAGATACAATAGTAGATGGAATGCCAAAATTTTTAAATACATGATACTGGAAAGTTTGAACAGTAGTGTTAGCATCAGCATTCCTTAAAAGAATAAGACAAACAAATTTAGAAAAGGCAACAATACACACAAACAACATATTATGTCCAGTTTTGCTACGGGGTAAAGGTCCCACAAAGTCAATAAACATTTTCTGCATGTGCTTCTGAGTCACTTCGGAAGCAAGGAGACATAAATGTATGTTCTGGGCAGGCTTACTGAGAGCGCACAGCTTACAAACCTTGACTCTTTCGGCAATGTCTGAATACATTCCTTTCTAAATGAATTTACTGCGTACGGCCTGAATGGTTTCATATATACCTAGGTGACCTCCTAAAGGTGACAGATGGAAGTATTGAAAAACCATGGGCCTTAAATTATTATGGAATACAATGCGTTTTTTGACAATCACGAGATTTACAGAGAAGGAACCCCGTCTCTAAAACATAAGATTTGTGTATGATACCTGAACTTAAATTTTGTGTAGTGCCTTTAAGCTCACTATCCTGTTGTTGATGACTGGCAATATTCTTAAAAGCTAAAAGAATTTCAGTCAAAAAGTTACATTCATTTTTTGGAATTTCATCAGATGTATAGCCCTCTTACATGGGTGAGAAGATATCAGAAACTACATTTTGAGAACCTTTTATATGTTGGACTTTGAATTTCAAGGAAGAAATTTTTACTACCCAACGACCAATTTTACCCAATTGACGGGGATGAGNGAATTTCAAGGAAGAAATTTTTACTACCCAACGACCAATTTTACCCAATTGACGGGGATGAGCCAGTAACCAAGGAAATGCCTGATGATTGTCGGCTTCTAAAACGAATTCAGTATGCTCTAAATAATGACGGAATTTGTCAAAACCAAATACCACAGTCAAACATTCTAATTCATAAATTGTAGAAGATTTATTTTCTTGAAGGGTGAGAGTCCATGAAGCGAAACAAAAGGCTGTCTAACACCATCTGTAACCTGAGCCAACACTGCAACAATAGCGGAACTAGATGCATCCGTTTTCAGAATGAAGGTATTTGAAAAATCGGCCATGTGAAGTTTAGGAGGATTGATAACATCAGGCCTTAAGGTCTCAAAAGCTTTTTGTTGTTCCTCGCCCCACTCAAATTTAGCATTATTTTAATGTAGTTGGTTCATATAGGCTGCCTTTTGAACTAAATTAGGGATAAACTTGCCGAAAAACCATTACATGCAGATGAAACAAGCTATACATTTTGGATCGTAAGATGGTGGCAATTTCCTCATGGTCTTGGTACATTCTGGATCAATGGAGATACCTTTAAGGGAAATCCTATGCCCCAAAAAGGATATTTCCTGTACTGCAAATTTAACTTTAGATGGATTCACAGTGAGTCCAGCATTTTCAAATCTTGAAAAACCCTCTTTCAAATGGTCCAAATTGTGTTCAAAATTTTGAGATAAAATGTTAAAATCATCCAGATAGTTGTAAACGAATTTAAATCTCACATCATGGAAGGTACAATCCAAGAAACACATGAGAACCTGGGTGCTGGTGGCCACAGGCAAAAGTGAACCTGTGTAAAGTGGTAAATATTCTAGGGCATGCAAAAACTTGTCAGTGGTTTTGATTGTTTGGTTAAGGGATTTTTATGATATACTGTTAAGGTCAATTGTGGTGAATAATTCAGATTTGATGAAAAAGTGATAGGCGGAGTGTATATCGGGCAAAGGAACTGATTCAATGTCTATTTTTCATTGAACTTAAGATAATCAAACACCATGTGGTGCTTGGCATTACGTTTCGGGACCAAAAACCCAGGACTTACATACTTGGATGTGGATTACTCAATGATGCCTTTGTTTAACAATTGCCGCACATCTTGTTTCAAAATTTCCATTTGAGGAGAGACCATAAAATAGGGATGAGATTAAACATATTTTTTGCTTGTTTATTTCATATTCTAAGAGATAAGTCAAACATAATTCAGATGTAAGAACTTTGGAAAAGTGTTGACAAAAACTTTCAATGGCAACATGCTGATCCTGATTCAAATGCTGCAACNATGTAAGAACTTTGGAAAAGTGTTGACAAAAACTTTCAATGGCAACATGCTGATCCTGATTCAAATGCTGCAACAGATCAGCAACAGAGCTGGATTTATATATGACCTCATAGGATAGGTTATGTGATACCTGAGATTCCACAAAAGGTAATTAATTATCAGAATAAAATTTAAAGAATATATATTTACAATGCAAATCCAACACGAGTTCAGTAGATTGCATAAAGTCCACAACAAGAATGAAATCCAAACATAGGGTTTTTGATACCAAGCACTGTTTTAACCAAGAAAAAAGTGTTATTTTAACTTAACAGTGGCGCAACACGAAATAGACAAGGGCTCTTTAGAAGCAGTATAACATTGAAATTCACTTTGAGCACCGGATTTCACCAGTGTAAGTTTTGCAAATTTTAAAAAGATTATCTGAAATAATAGTCCACACAGAACCAGAGTGTATCAGCGCATTAAGAGTAATTGACCCTACATTCCCCTCAACACTACATCAGGGAAATTTGCACTACAGGCTTTAACATGCTTACAATCTAGAAGAAACTGGCTAGGACCAAAAAGAGCCCGATAAAATATGCTACGTCTAATAGATATCAAAATGTGAGCATTACATTGAGAGTTAGCATAATTACTCATCACATGAGGGTGTGTGCTCACTTCTCGCCCTCGTCTCACTGGTTTTTTAGATTCCAGCAATTTCTAGCGATGTGGCCAAACTTTTTACAAAAATTGCACAAAGTGCTTTTATGTTTAGGTGGAGAGGATAAATAATGCTTCTGCTCATCCGTGACTGAGGAACTAGTGGTATTTTGTTCAGCTACCGCTTTAGCTGTCACAGCTGAAACATTGGGATCTCAGTATTAATACCCCCTTTTATTTTTCTGGATGGAGTGCTTACTTTATTCCTCATGATTTGTCTCAGCGTACCTGATATTTTGGGAGTAAATACATGTCCTATCGAGATCTGCAAATGAATAGGCCTTGCCTACAAACACTAATCGCGAATATTCTTGTGGTGCCAAACCTACTATAATGGTATCCGCCACTTCTCTTTCAGAGACTGGAAATCTCAAAACAGCTGCAGCTTCTTAATGCTGTTAACCTACATTGTCAAAGATTCCTCAGGTTCCTGCAATCTTTTACACTTTATTAGTTGAAGTTGAGCATGCAGCCTGTATGGAATAAACAACATTTTTATGTCCTCATGATAGGGATCAAATTTAGATGGATTGGCAATAGCTTAATGCATCATTTAACTTACGGGACCGTGTGAAAATGGGTAATTTACCTCTAATAGGTGTATTTCAGCAATAGTTTTACTTTGTTGCAACTTCAAAATAACTTTCAAGAACTCTAAAAACCATGGAACATTGAGGCCATCGGTACCCGGGAAATGCCTCAACGTACGCGGGTGATCAATGTTACCAAACAAAGGCGGTGTGACATGTGACATGGAATGTAACACTGGGATGGTCATCTGGACAGGGGTACTTAAAAATGGTTCTATGGTTGAAATTTGGAGGAAGTGAAGCGAGGCCGACACGACAGGTGTTGTGTTGGGATGTAGTGCACCAAGAAGACATGAAAATGCCACTAGCAAAGTGCACAGTGTGAGGCGGTAAATTTTGCACCGATGAGGAAGGTGCACTAATGTCTAGAGAGGCAAACTGTGCAGTGAAAGAAGACACATTAGTATGAGGCATTTTACTAGGACTACTAGCCTGGAGCCGTTGGGCAGATTTACAAACATTATCCAGCAGGCCCTGAGCCTGAGCAACGATATATTAAAAATATTTCACTTGAATGTCACTGTGTTGGCTAAAACAATGGTCAAGCTAATTATGTGCGCGCTTGCGGAGGAGCGCCAGACGATTCTTTAAGCTAGAATAAGAATGTCCACACGCGTCATCCTCAGTATTATAAAATATTTCCTAAATTGCCAATAATTTTACAGCACAAAAACTAAATTTACCCTCAAGATCAAAATATTTAATATTATGAAAATTGGTTACAGCATTCGCCTGAATGGCATCATACAGTGCTTTAAGAAGCGCAGCGTCAGTATTTTCAGAAACTTGTGGACCTCTTAACGCACACTCGTAAACGAGTTCGTCTTTAAAAGACACTCTCGGACGATAGTACATTCATAGCTTAGTTTTTAAATTGGTGCTCTGGCAGATGTAAGACAACAGGGCACTGATCAAACAGGTCAAAGAGGTGCCAAACCCGACAAGGTAAAGGCAACAAATACCAAATATACCCTATAGAACAGAGGGTAATGTACACAACTAAACAACATAAGACACAACAGACATGGAAACTCAGATAAAAGAAACAAAATACAACTAACATGCAATTATCACCTCTCACATAACCAGTTCCAACAGAGAGCCAAAATACACATGCGGAAAGCATGCAACACAACTGGCACCCAAAACTAACGGTCTGCTACCAAACGTGCGCCACCAGCCCAAGCAGCCGCATTGGCGCAAAACCAACGATAACCTGTGGGGTGTGCCCACACGACCACTCAACGACCATGCACTACGTTAATCTTAATTTCGGGTTGCCAGGTATAAGATACAAGCCAAAACCAAAGGTTTTACAGCCACCCAAATTCCCTTCATTCATATAACACTATGGTAAATCAGTCAATAAAATTTTAAAATATGAATAGAAATTGTACATATTTCTTTTTTTCTTAACATTTTTGAACCAGAAATGATACTCTTAAGTATAAGTTTATTTTAATTTATTCTTCTAAGTTTTTTTGAAATAAATATCCGAATGTTCAACATGGTACCAGTAACAAGAGTATTTTGTCAGATATAATTTTTGATGTTGAAAAAGATTGCAAATGATAAGCAAATAAAAAAATAGAATTACATTAATGTTCGAAAAATTAACCTGAGTGCACCCTGGAAGAAAAAAAATAAGTTTTACATGCTAACACACTAAATGAAGGAGAGGTTTCTTAAAATAATTTGTCTTTTTATATTTTGTTTTAAACTTTTAAGTCTTTCAGTACTAAGAAATTACAACACGTTTCAATTTTGATCAGGATAAGTCCACAAGAAGCCTGGCTCTTTCTACGAGCGATTTTTTTCTATGGAGGTACATAAAGGATCAGGTGTTTCGTCCACCATTGCCGGCTAACATTGACGACCTCAAAACCATAATTACGGATGCTATCCAAACCGTAACACTGGACATGTTGACAAGAGCGTGGAACGAGTTTCATTATCGCGTAGATGTCGTTTGGGCCACTCGTGATGGTCACATTGCACAAACAAACTTCATGGTTCCACGGTTCATTTGATTGGTCAACCAATGTTGTAGGTTGTTTGGTTTTGATATTATGAACCTTAAAAGTTGGGTTATTATTTTATACTCATCCTGTATGTATTTTACTGCATGTTATGGAATTTGTAATGTGTATCGTGAGCATATTGTATCTACTGATATGGATTGTTAATGCAACAGTTATCAAATTTAATTTTTATATTTAAAACATATATTTTATTGGGTGTGATACTCCAATTCATACTTACCGTTTAAGAAATGCGTTGGACATGTCGGGCAGACTGTCTGACAAGCTTCATCACACCTGTTATTCACTGAACTGTTTTAGGCTCGTAGTTGCTTTTGTGCATTTTGCTAGGCTTGTGTCTTGGTTCGCAAAATGACTCACTAAATGCTTTTGAAACATTTTTTGTGTCTCGGGCATTATTTCAAGATGTTGTTCGCTATGCACTTCACATCATGTTCTGATAATCATGGCTCGATTCGCTGTGTGATTGCTATGAGCGAGATATTTTGCAAAGTTTTCCACGAAGAGTTCGCTTATACAATGTGTTTCAAGATGTTCCGTTGTCATCTGTTGGAGTGGCCCTACAGTAAGATTCGTAGGGTTGGTTGGTATGTTTGGTTGTACTATTCAATCAGTTTTGCTGGTTGGTCTTGCAGGTTAATCTGATGGGTTTGTCTAGTTGAATGGTTTTGTTGGTTTGTTCAGTTGGTATTACCAGTTGTTTGGTCTTGTTGGTTAGTATGCCATGTAGGCCTTGTTGATAAGTTGGTCTGGTTGGTTTGGAATAGGGATTTTGTCTGATTAGCTGGTAAATATTGTCAGTGCGGTTTGTCAGTCTTGTTTGTTTGTACAGTAGGTTGGCCTTGTCGGTTGGTATTGTCCATTAGTTTTGCCATTTGGTAATTCTTGTCGGTTGGTATATCTTTCTGTCTTGATGGCTGGCAAGGTTATTTTTTGAGATTTCATTTAATGGTTATTTTTTAGGATTCTTTTGAGGCTATTTTA
>NQII01009099.1:10536-25544 GCA_002778355.1 Clitarchus hookeri
TACACACACACACACATACATGTAAAATCGGTGCAAAATGTGTTAGGTTTTCCCGTCGCAACAAGTGTTAAATATTATATTCATAAAAGGATGTTTACACGAGTATTTGCAGTGCGAGCTGTTCGATTATTTTGTTATACTCCCCCCCCCGTCTCCCCAAAGGTTTAACATACATGTCATTATGGGTCATTAAGGGTCATTTATGGGTCATTATGGGTCTTTTTGGGTCATTATGGGTCTTTTTGGGTCATTATGGGTCTTTTTGGGTCATTTTTGGGTTACTATGGGTGATTTATGGTGTGTGTCGTGCTAAGTGCGGTGCTAAGTGCAGTGCTAAGTGAGGTGCTAATTGCGGTGCTAAGTGCGATGCTAAGTGCCTGTATGCTATTGGCCAGCTGCAATCACGTGGCAACTCTGTGATTGGCGGGGTGATGTCCACATAATGTCTTATTGGCGTAATACGATTGGTTCAATGTCAACATGATATCAAAGGGCTAACATATGGGTATATTATAATTAGTTGGGGGGTCAACTGAGAGGTTAGTTTGACAGCGGCAGCCATTTGGGCTGTACGTTGATGAGAGTGAGTCAGTCAGTAATTAAGTCGGGACACTTCATTTTATACAGGAAGGTTTCATTATTGGTTACATTGTTAAGTTTGTACACGTTGTAATACATATATTTTAATCTTTTTTACATAATTTTTGGATACTTGCCTAGCAAACTACAAATCAATTATTTTTGGATTCCAAATGGTAAATCAACCAATTAAAAAAATTAAACAAAAGAATCTTGCCTCTTCAATAAATCGAAGCCCTTATTAAGAGAAAATTTTTACTTTCAATTCATTTGTAAGTATGTACTTAAATTACGAATAGGGTAATATGAAATATACACTGAAGAGCCAAAAAAACTGGTACACCTGCATAATATCGTGTAGGGCTCCCGCGAGCACGCAGAAGTGCCGCAAGACGACGTGGCATGGACTCGACAAATGTCTGAAGGTATACAGGAGGCATTGAAATCTGCGCTAATTTGAGAAAGGGTTGCACGTCTGTCACGTTTAATGATTCGTTCACGATATTTTTCCGGCCACAGCGATGTCGAATATTTTATGTTTTACCGGATTCCCGATATTCACGGTACACTCGTGAAATGGTCGTACGTGAAAATCCAAATTTTATCGCTACCTGGAGATGCTATGTCCCATCTCTCGTGCGCCGACTATAACACCACGTTAAAACTCACTTAAATCTTGATAACCTGCCATTGTAGCAGCAGTAACCTATCAAGCAACTTTGCCAGACGCTTATTGTCTTATGTAGGCGCTGCCGACCGCATCGCGTTACTCTGATTGCTTCCATACCTCTGTTATTTGCATACGCACGCCTATACCAGTTTTTTTGGCTCGCCAGTGTATAAGAACCTAGCACGTAAGGTGACCTTCAGTGATTTTATTGGCCTAACAATTACACAGCCGAGGTAATTTTTCCCTCGCAGTAACGAGACGAAATAACAGGAAACAATCACGTTCCAAGGCGAAAGAGAGCTGCCCAAATTACACTACGTTCTTTGGGGAGGCACGTAAGAGCATAGTAATCAGAGTGACTTCGTAAATTTGGGCCATATGCAGATTTTAATTATTTACTTGTGTATGTATTAGTAAGCTGTAATACGATTTCACAGATATCATTTTTCATTGGCACATTAATTATGTTAATTCGTAAGTAGATATACTGCACGCTTAAATTTTTATTTCATTTTCTCGTAAACACATTTATATGTCTTTTCAGTCTGTTCTTTTTTTAATGTGTTTAGAAGGCCCTAGTATATGAGTAGTTATTGATATTTTGACACGGTAATTAAGTGACGTGATGAGTAATTCTTGCCGCCAGCACCCTAGTTATTGGTCAGTTTTATACGGCATTATTTAATTATGCGTTTGAAGGGATTTTCTAGCCATCTTGGTTTTCGAAGGGAGGGCGCTAGCCCGCGTGGGTTTACCACGCAGGTTTTTAATTTAGTTTATATTATAAGGACCCGAGTTTGAACCTGAAAACAGTCCGTCTCGAAGGAGACGAAGACGCGAGACAAGTTTTAGGAAGAAGCAGGCCTGTATCGGTCGCCGCCCGCGTATATTTTCAGGGTAATTAGTTCGAACTAAAATGTGCTGGGACTGTAATGACACTACAGAACCGAGAGCCTGAATAAGGAATCCCGCAATGAGAGGTCCTTCCGCATCCAGGGGGATGTGACTGCCGACGACGAGATCGCCAGGAACCTCCAGAACTTCAATAATTCTTCGTTTTTCAATTATAATCAGCCACCTCTAGCAACTATTTTATTAAGAAGCAGAGAAGAAATATTTTTTTTATCAAGTGGAACTGACTCCAATTAATTTAACCACGGACACCTTGGCATATATAATATTTGTCTTAAAACACTGAGCTAGTCTGGAGCAAAGAAACAAATCAATTTATTAATTTTTCTGGGAGGTATAAATTTTCATTGCCAAGTCTAAAGTAAATGGAACACGTCAGTCACTAGAGAGGCGAGTGTTTCTGAGGCCACAAACAAAATATAGCCTGCAAATTGATTGCATTATTCCTGTCCAAATTCATCTAATTACAAGAAAGCTAATCAAATTCCACATTTTTCTTGCAACGTCTCTGATGAGTAATTATTTCCAGTAGCAGTAGATATTCTCCTAGTGATGTTTTTAATTGTTTTGCATTTGAATTTTTGTTGTGCTATTTGTGAGTGTTTTTCTGTCACACACATACTACAGTTCCTACATACGAGAAAAATGTACTATTTGATGATTTTTCACGTGCATTACATAAGAAACAATGCGTAAACGTGGCGTGAAATAGCGTATGCTGACAAACTAAAATCTGTTAGTTTTGTTTTCGAGGAATATGGCTATTTCGCTCAAAACACTTTCGTACTGTGTAGTACTTGACTTACATTTTTCTTTAAATTCAATGTCGTTGACTGCCACAAAATTATTTCTTGGCAAGAACCTGTACTGCTATCTTACATCTTCAGAATTCATTGTCTTCGTTATCCACAAACATCTACATACAGAATGTGACGAATTTGAATTGCGCCCCATTTAAGAATGCGCGAGACCTATTGCTGGTTTCACCAACAAGGAATAAACTAGCCTCCAACAAGGGGACACTTAAGTTTCAGTGGCCCCTAAGAAATACCGAGTGTTTCACCATTACAAAACCCATCTGGTAAGGATCAGTTAGGTAGGGGCTGCTTAAAGAATCAAATAGTAAATAATCTCAGGATGGTAGTGGTATGTTGTGGTCATGTGACTAAACGAACCAATCATAATTAGCACAAAATATTTTTAAAAAATAGCTTTTTTTCCCTGCAAAAATGTTATTTTCGTTATGAGCAACCGAATTCTAACCAAAAATTCGTATTATAGTGGAAAATTAAAGCTCAGTTTCATAAACTTTAAGAATCACGAATAAATACACGCAAATGGATATCACTGCATGTACGAAAACATATATCTTTCATTCGTTCAGCTAACCATGTGCAAACCAAAATTTCTTGATATTAAAATTACGCAAATTAATTGATAATTTGAAAACGTTTCGAGGTTACTATATAATCGTGAAAATGTTGTATTGTAATTCCGAAATGATTATGATTGCTTTTTTATTAATCGTCAGTGTCAAGTGTGAGTTTTTGCTGAAAAGTTAAAACAGTTCATATAGTCCTAAGCTGTGTGTCATTTTGACTGCAGTCAGAGAGAAAGCTGTTTTATATGTTATGTATGGTATGTGTGGGATGTTTTTAAATCTCGTTACACACATAAATATATATATATATATATATATATATATATATATATGGGTTTGTTCAAGTATTTGTAAATACCGACGACAAAGCTTCACAAAAATAATAATAAGTAAGGTTAATGGTATCATGAAATTGAGTGTAACTTGTTTAAACACTGATGAAATACTCCCTAAATGTTATGTTTATTCCGTGAACAGCCTCGCTAAGTAATGTTCCCTAAGAAAGATACTAAAAATCGCAATGCTCTCAGAAAGAAACATTGGACCTACATTTTAAGACTATCCCGTATATTTCTAATACAGGTGCAATGTAATTGTTTTTTGGTTCATACACGACATTACTGCTGTGTTTCAAAGATTCGGTAAATGTTTCATTAAGTTGCATTAAGGTATTTTTTATTTTATTAGATTTTTTTTAATGACGGTGAGAAGTGATCTATGTTGCGATTCTGAAATTCACGTTTTGGCCTAAAAACATTAAGCAAAACGTGTCTAAACATTAACATTATATTAATGATGCGTCTTTTATAAATAATGCAATGCATCATTGATATGCCGTACTTTCAAGCAATAACACACTGTGAGGAAAAATTGCTTTTCCCCATTTTGGATAGCATGGTTAATTTCTATCTTGGCTTTCGGCAATAACCAAAATGGAATTTACTGAAACTGCGATTGTTTGTTGAAAATATCAATAACGATATAACACTCTGATATAAATAACAAACGTAAGAACAGAACTATTGTTATTATAATACCAATTAAATAAAAATTAATTTGTTCAGTACACACAAATGTTTTCTTTATAAAACTGCCCTTTTCAACTTACTTTGGCAACAAAAGAGTTTATTTATATACATAGTTGGTAACAATAGACTACACACTACGCTCCGAAATATTTTCGTAAATAAACCCTAATTAAATACGAGAATTTGTATTTCTTTGTAGCATATGCTTTTCAGATCCTCAATTAATGCACAGATAAGTATACACGTGCAATATTTGTTTTATTTTATTTATATATTTTATAATTTCCCGAAAACTATTAGTGTGAAAGGGGAGAGTTTTGTTACTCACTGCCTCATTTATTTACTGACGTAAGCATATATGCGCAAACACTGATTTTACAGACAATGTTTTAACAGGGTGTGAACCCTTAAAGTTTTCAGCAGTGCTCAGCGAACCAGAAACTAGATAGGTATACTGCACGTACTATGTCGAAGGTGCCCGAGGGGAGTGGCTTGTCGCCATGCACGGAGCGGTCGGGAGAGAGTACGAGAGATGATAACCGGTGTGGCTGGGTCCAGAACAGGAAGCGGCCGTGGCACTCTNGGGCGTCGAACCCACGTCGTGAGCGTGCGGGTCGGTATCCTCAAGGCTGCCTCTCGCCGGAGGTTTTACCGACTGCTGGCACGTGCGCGCAACCTGGAACGCGATTCTCATTCGCTTTTCCGCTCATAAGGAGCCGATGTACGTCGTAGAAACGTTAAACGGGATGGAAGATACCGTGGCACCAAGTGTAATACTTCGGCCGGCGACGAACCCGACCCCAATGAGCCTACAGAGGCGCTGGAACCTTTTGTAAGATGGGCGCGTACAAAAATCTCAAAAAACTGCTGAAATTCAGAGGATAAGGAAAGCGTATTCGGAAAATTGCCCCACTGAAATTTTTTTTGAGTCTTAAAGTCAAAATTTAATTGTTTCGATCATTATTTTCTCTTTCATTAATCATTGAACAGGATAGCTACGGCATTTTTATTCTACAGCACATCATTAAATTTTGTTGTGATCAAGACTACCATAGCTGCATAATTTATTAAGGTACTAAAGGCTGTGACAATATTGTAATTTGGGGAGGGGGAGGGGTACAAATGCTATGTTGTACCTCACCCACAAANCCCCCCAATCCTATTCCTGCGACCATGGGTGCCCGTGCTGAACTTTTAATACGTACTGCTCGACAAAAACAAGTAAAACCCCGGAAAATATGTAAAACACAGGCTCTTTATTTCTTCCTCGCCCCTTCCATAGGCGCGTGCTCATCGGGTGGGGCAATGTAGACATTCAATGTACACATTCAATATATGGAATTTTCTCCAACTTATTTATCATCGGCCGAGTATGGCTGTCATAAACAAGTGTAATAGTAATCACCATTTGAACAAGGGAACTTTGTGTGAGAAAGGGTGCCCATTTGAGATGTATTTCACTAACTTGTGTGTAGCACAGCATTACAAATCTATGACAATAATAATGGGAACAATATATTGGTATGTAATACACATTGGGAAATAATTTAGAGAACAAGAATAATTTAATGTGGATATTTTCAAGACACAAGGTAATCTATAAATGTAATTGGCATTTCATAATTTGGTTAATTTATTGTATCCGATGTTTGCATTGTCAGATTTTTACTTTAAGACAATTCTTCGCCATCCTGCTCAGTACAGCAAATATGAAAGTCATGCTTGTCAATACTATTTTCGTAACAGGAAATTTTAAACTTTTGTCTCCACATTAAGCACTTCACCTCCAAACATCGTACGTTCATGGCCAGATTGGCTGGAAGTAGAGTGACTACTGATGCATATGACCGAGGGATCGGAACTACTTTCATATCACATGTTGCGTAGTGCATAGGTAAACAGAACGTCCAAGTAGCACCACCAACCGCAATACTTTCAAGAAATAATTTTTTTGAAGACTTCCACCTGAACTGCAGATAAGGAGAGTTCTAAGAACTTTAAATGGTTCTAAAAAATTACGTATGCATATGTATATACATACGTAAATGTTCTACTTTCATGCACGTTTTGTATCCTTCCATCACATGTAAAATTAACATTGTCGTGGTCTTGGTCACTTTATTCATTCGTCAGTAAAGTGAAACTGTGGAATTGTTAGAAAAGTAAATATTTTACAAATGTACTAATTCTTACACTTATATGCATTAAAAACGGGAAAGCAAAAGCAATTATTAAGTATTCACAAATGTTCACCTAACATTTTAAATTTAACATTAAGATATGGAAGTACTTTCCATTCGTCGTTACCAACTTAACTGGACTCTTTTCAGTCGGTGTGCCCGTTAAGGTATATTGTAACATTCGACCGCTGTTACACTGCCGATGTTACGTTGCCACTGCTAGCTCAAGGTAGAACACGAGACTCAGTAAAATTGACGCCGATTAATTAAAAAATAAAGTTCCAGAGTATTTTGTTCTATACTTTATTTATCATTGAAGTGACACAGTTCACATACGAAGTTCCAGTATGCAGAGTACGAACATTCACATATAACCATACAAGTGCATAAACAGCGCCACAGTCGTTTACAAATTAATCCTTGTTATAAAAACTGGCCCGAAGAAATAATAACTGCTGCTACCTNCCACAGTCGTTTACAAATTAATCCTTGTTATAAAAACTGGCCCGAAGAAATAATAACTGCTGCTACCTCCCACACAGGCGGATAAATAAAATAAAGTCTAGTTGTCGATGTGGGGGTTCTCGTCACACCCGACGTGTCCTAGGCGAGCATTCAATTACGGAACTGAAGGGCGACTGCCCTCGCCACCGACTGACTCTGAAGTGAGATAAGGGCCTGGCCACCCACGCTCTCCATTCGTTATCGTAACTGCTCCACATGTTATCGAAACTAAGACTGCGCCGTCAACATAAACGAACTTCTCGTACAACAAAACTTGTTGACAGATTCTGAAAAAAGCTAAATAATGCTGATGCTTAACAAAAACTGAAAACAACGACGTTCGAAACGAAACGGTAAACAGACGCCTGATAACCGTAAAACGCAAACGTCTGCCCGATAACCTACAATAGCACATGTCTGCCGGATAAACAAACTACCACGGGAAACGAGCCACCGAGGCTTTATACTTCAAACCCGATAAAAATATTATGAAGCTTGGCAAAGCTTAAGAAAAACGAAAGAAATTCAAACATGTGTCCCGAAAATGAAGAATACTGCATCATTACAATATGCAGGTAGGTGTAGTGAAATGTTTCAACGGTTTATTTCAAAAGTGCTCAATTAACCTCAAACATTCTATAGTAACATCAACATGAAACCACACAGGACAACAAACGTACANTTTCAAAAGTGCTCAATTAACCTCAAACATTCTATAGTAACATCAACATGAAACCACACAGGACAACAAACGTACCAGAAAAGCCCAAGAAATAGTGTGAGGACTACAGCGCTTAGTCGCTAGGTCTTTATATAAGTTTGTGCAGCAGTGTACGAATTGCCCGTTTCACCGAGCGAACTGGAGTTTTGGTCTGCTTGGACACCAATTGCATTTGCTTACACGAGATTGGTATATGAATCTCGTTCATGTGTTTGAGAGCCAACGAACTTTGAAATCCTTAGACGGACAAGTGAGACTGCCTGNTGGTATATGAATCTCGTTCATGTGTTTGAGAGCCAACGAACTTTGAAATCCTTAGACGGACAAGTGAGACTGCCTGACCAAATGTGGAGAATTTAAGTTTCTTCTTTGCAAGAGAACATTTATTTTATAGGCCTATAGGAATTTAAACACTACAGACTTAATTCACATTCACTGCACAGTGTTACTTGGTGATAGCTATATCGTGACTATCATTGCAAATTCGTACAAATGTGCAAATGTGCAGCACCCGAGATATAATTTAATTTTTTATTGTGTTTCAATGAGATACATATTATGATAATTAAAATTTACATGTCCTCGAATTCCAAATTAAAACTACACACACACACACACAGACACACATATATACATATGCGTGTGCTTTGCCACCTGATAAATTTGACACTTCTCTACGCAAAACAATGCAATCCAGTAACTTAAATACTAAAATGCGATGATATTGTAATGAAACGACAGTATGGCGTAAGTGCGCAAGAAAAACAAAAAATCGAATAACAAATGTCTGTATGTAGTACATAAATGCTACTGGAGAGTGCGCGCGATTTAGTTGCGATACGATTTCAGTATGGTACGCATTTACATCTTAATTTACACCCGACTGAATCCGATCCGATTCCACATTTCTGGTATAACGACGTTAAGACTCAGTTGGTATTGAATACTGTTCACATGTACAAATTCAGTATGGCACGTATACTGAAAACATTTTGAAAACTACACTTAAACATGGCATTTGATACAAACAAATACACTAAACCCGCGGTTGGTTCAGTGTTTTAGACCAGGGCCTCTCATCGCTGGAACCCACGTTCAATCCCAGTCCCGGAGGGCGGTCGGGGTTTTTTCGTACAGGGTATTTCACATGGGGAGTATGATGGTCACTGCCGGTGGTGTAGGGATTATCTCGGGGTGCTTCTACATACTCTTCCATATTCATTACGCCACTGTCACAACCCTCATATCATCGAAATTCTTCTGGCTAACTGGTAAGGACAGTTGAGTATGTCGGGTATCATAGCATCTTCTAATACAGGGCATTGAGCGTGTGTCTATAAATACACACATATTAAGGTATACACATATATGCATATACAGGATGGGCGGAATTCAACAAATAAACTTCGTGACGCGTTTCCTTATGCAATACCAAGTGGGAAATATACAGGACATTTTCTACCTAAACTGAGTATTAACGGAGAAATGAGTTCTTATAAATCGAGTTTTTAAATTGTATTATTGCGAAATTTCGGAAACGAAATGAAACTAAATTACAATATTTTCCGAATATTGTTTTATGATACCGGGTTATTGAACCTACGTGCAAACTCTCATTTATACCGCTCACCGAAATGAAAATAGCAGGGGTGGCCACTCTCTTATTGCATACAACTTTTTTTACTGGCAGGAATTATGAAGTTTGATGCTGGTTTATTAAGGGCGTCGCCTACCTGGTGCTTGAACTGCGTTGAAGTCAGTTTGAAATACACTATTTTTCTTTTTACGAATTCAATAAACGTGTCTCGACTAAACAAATTACAAATTTACGAAAATAAAACACACTTTAGGTGAGGTACGTTGTAATGACGCAGTATTATTAATTTTCGGGACAGGTGTTTCATTTTCTTTCGTTTTGCTAAGCTTCGTAATATTTTNATGACGCAGTATTATTAATTTTCGGGACAGGTGTTTCATTTTCTTTCGTTTTGCTAAGCTTCGTAATATTTTTATAGGGTTTGAAATTAAAAGCAGTGGTGGTTCGTTTTACCGTCATAGTTTATTTATCGGGCATATGTTTGCCGTTTAATGTTTATCAGGCATCCGGTTGCCATTTCAGAAAGTTGGAGTTTTTGTTAAGCATCAGCATTAGATAAGCTTTTTTCAGACTGCGTTGACAGTTTTAGTTCCTACGACGCAGTTTCGATAACATGTGGAGAGCGTGAGTGGCAGCCCACACCAGGCCCTTATCTATGATGAAGGGGGGGGGGGGTGATAGGCAGCACAAGTACATGTGTGCCTGTCGCCTTCCGGCAGTTGATATCGAGCAGTTGAATCAAGTCACTCGTTTGAAGCAGTCGTCAACTAGTGCTCGCCTAGGCCGCGTCGGGCTTAGCGCTAACCCTCATACCGGCCAACTAGACCTTACTAGATTATTTCTCCGCCGGTGTGGGAGGTCGCTGCATTTAATTTTCTTCGGACAAGTTTTTAAGAAATGAATTAATTCGTAAACGACTGTGGCGCTGTTCTGCACTTGTCTGTTTATCTGTGAACGGTTCGTACTCTGCATANAACGACTGTGGCGCTGTTCTGCACTTGTCTGTTTATCTGTGAACGGTTCGTACTCTGCATACCTGAAGATCGTATCTGAACTGTGTCACTTGACTGGTAAATAAAAGTATGGAACAAAACAAAACCGGAACTTGACTTTATTTCATATTTAATTGGCGTCCATTTTAAAGAGTCTCGTGTTACTCCGTCTTGAGCTAGTCGAGTGGTAAGTTATAGCCGAGTGGCAACTTAAAGCTGGCTATAACTGTGTGCGTTCCACATTACAACGTATAATATTCTGATTATATGATTCACTTTATAAATGCTATTTCTGACCCCTCCGACATATTTAAATACGGCATTTTTCACACTGCTGTATCTCACAATATACTGGTAGGAAACATGCGAAAATATTATAGGGACCTGCACTGACCCTTACTGCAGACTTACCACCTATAAAATAATTGGGTAACCGCTTAAAGTCCCATAGGTACACGCAGCACGACGAGAACACTGCACGCCAGTTTAGCGACTTGCGCGTAGGAGTGATTGGGCACAAGACGCGTGTGCCAGTGTCACCCTTGTCGCTCCTGCGTTTCCCTGACTCAAACGCACCTAAAAAGCCCCAAGTAGGCAGCGCCCTTAAGCAGTGAGATATACTGTAACTAACAAAAATGGCTCTTTTGTTCTAACTGTTTTCGTGCAAAACGCACACAAACTTCGACTGCAGCGATAGAGTGCCTAGCACATGTGTCTGCTGTGTCCACGGCAAAGGCGACGGTTTTAACGATTACTGTAAACAGTGTGTATCATGCATTAATAATGTTACAGTACTGAAGCTGCCTGTTCGTTTTTGGCGATGGTCAGTATGCGATTCCCTGCAGGAAGTGTTGGTTTTGCCTACGCGCCTGAAACTGTCACGGAGCATTGTTTCTACGAGAAGTAATGGTCAATTTAAAAGCCAGCTTCATCCTTTCTCACTAGTAAACATTTTCTGTCAATATGTGGGCAGATATTGTTGGGGATAATTCGATTGGACCATTCCTGTATGCACTCTAAATCTGAATCGGTGAGAATTTCGCTGCTTAAAACAGTTAACAGCACCTGAATTCAATAGTCACTTCAATCAATTTAACTAATGAATTAGTGAAAAAAAAATTGCCAGTTTTCCTTTACTTATTAATTCAGTGACATTTTCCACTNTCAATTTAACTAATGAATTAGTGAAAAAAAAATTGCCAGTTTTCCTTTACTTATTAATTCAGTGACATTTTCCACTGATTCGTCAACCATTTCATTTTCTTTTTTTTGGTGATTGTTTTTTAATGATAGAGCAGTCAAACAACGTGTATCAAATGGAATAACAACGCATAGACTTATAAAACCCATAAGAAATATATTTTGAAATGAGAGTTTCTTATTTTATAATACCATTTTACGAGGAAAAATTAAATTCAGTATCTTATTTCATTTTACGTCTTTCATTTAGTTTTACCGTAATCACCATAGTGCGCAGTTTGAAGGTTTAAATTGCATAAAATGTGGTGAAGTTTGCATTCATAAATACTGTTAGAATTTCTCAAAATTGGCGTGCTTAGCCAAGTTTTTCAAAGGGCGGTGGTCTTAATTAAATAAAAGAGTTGATTATAATGTACATGTTTGACAGTTCCGATATTTACAATAAAGTCCGTATTACACATTCATACAGACCAACCTTAATTCGGTCCACATTCCACCAGTACAGTATGTTCTAGAGATCTCCGAGCTCCCTCATGCGTAGCATCCCTCTCCTCGTCAGGTACAACGCCCTCTCGTCGGTCCACACTGCACTAACACTCGTCGGCCACCGTCTCGCAACCTCCGTCCTCGTCCGTCCTCTCAGCTGATAATATACCACACTGCACCAGACTTCACCCGAAATCACACTTCAGCCAAATGGCTACCACAGAGACTGACGACCCTCTGGCTGCGGTGGTATTTATAGTGTCGTCGGCCATAGCCAAGAAATTCCTTCAAATGCCGCGTTGCTCGGAGGGACGTGGTTACCAGAAAACGCTTGCTCATCTTCCCAATTCGTCGGCTCCTCCGGTAAGGGGGAGGGGGGCTGTGACTCCAGCCAGGTCAACTGTCCATCATTCCTCTAGCCACCCGGCGACGGAGCAGCGAGCGATGGTCGAGGAGGGTCGAGATGGGTCATCCCCTACAGTACCTAGTAGCACGGAGCCCGCTCCCAGTGCGCGAGTCCGTGCGCGTAACAGTACTATTTGTTTTAACAGTCCTAATGTTACCAATTAAACNCTATTTGTTTTAACAGTCCTAATGTTACCAATTAAACTAAAAACGAAAAGAAAGGCCAAACAATTTAAAGCTACATATTTTCGATAATAAATTATAATACACATATTTTCCCCCTCGCACTCAATATTGTCTTGGTAGCTCAGTTGGTAATATAACGGCCTAGAAGCTAGATGTTGTGGGTTCAAGTTGTGGCCACTGTAGAACTTTTTTACTTTTTTTTTAATTACGTCAAACTGCACAATATAAACTGTGACTATCGGAAATATGTACATTTCTCGTAAATATTTGGTTATATTAAATAAAATCAATATTTAAATCGCCACACGCGATTGGCCTTCAGGTATTCAATTAGTGAAATTTTTTCATGTCGCCAGTGAAATCGTTTCACACAAACAACCAGTGGTTTTCCACCGATTCTAAGTGGAGCCATTTTCACTGATTCGAGTAGTTGAATTTCACTGCTAATCGGATTGGCTACGGTGGACTCATTGANCTAAGTGGAGCCATTTTCACTGATTCGAGTAGTTGAATTTCACTGCTAATCGGATTGGCTACGGTGGACTCATTGAATGGCCTGCTCGTTCTCCCGACCACACCCCACTTAACTATTAAGTGTGGGGGCACTTGAAGAGCCTGGTGTATGAGGAAGATCTCGTCGTACCTGTTTATGCAGTTGCTCTCTACCGCACATTCCTCGGATATTTAAACGTGTAAGACTCGTATTGAAGCAGGAGGCTGCACTTTTGAAAAGATTTAGTAAAGGATTACAATAAAATTTAAATGTAATGGTTTCGTTTTCATTCTCAATCACCTCAAAANTTTGAAAAGATTTAGTAAAGGATTACAATAAAATTTAAATGTAATGGTTTCGTTTTCATTCTCAATCACCTCAAAATATACCTCAACAATCAATTTCTGACCTATCGTTATCTAATGGGACGTATCTGTTTTGGTGTCTTCTAACATCCCTAGAAGTTTGAGTATTCAATTTTTCGGATGTTTTTAACAACACCGAAAAACTCCGACAGATTATTCCTTACGAGACAATAAGACGAAAATATGTACCACTTTGCCCCAAAGTGATTATTGAGAGATTTATGACCCCACCCCTCCCTTTGCACAATCGAAATCTTGCGATTAAGTAACAATTCAGTGAATGGTGTTTTGTAGAACAGAGATCTTACACCCCTGAAAACTCGGTTGGCTATATCATCAAATTTTAAGGTGAAACTAGGGGTTGTCAACTTTATTTTGGATAAAACATTGTAACCCTAAGATGTGTGCGATTTTTCTTAAGACATGTTATGAATCAGCACATGTAAATTAACAAAAACGCTCGTCTTCTCGGAACACTCTCAGGTGAACAGTTTTCAAGAAATACACGCGTAACTCTCAAAAGTGAATATCTGGTGCCTGACAAGTAGGCAAGACACATAATTAGAAGATAATTTAAATTATGATTTTGTGTTGATGCACAGTTCCCATAAAAAACTCTGTAAGGGAAAGTTTATACATATACAGTATATTTTTGTCTTAATTATGATCATGCTTGAAGGCGGCAAAGCAGTGCTGATTTACACATACATACAATAGCAACTTAGAATTGATTTTTATCATTTTTTCTAGCATTAACGAGAGCAGTTTATATACTTAGCAGAGGCCACCGTGGTAATCGCGTGACTAACGCACCGGCCACCCACCACTGCGATCCCGACGTGGTCAAACCCAAATTTTCCTTTGTGGGAAATTTGGCGGACGTTGCCGTTGTCAGGTGGTTTGTAACGTGCTCCAGTTCTCTCCCCCCCCCCTTTTTTTTTTCCTACGGCATTTCGTCGCCATCTCATTCCGTGTTCCCTTTCAGAGGTTGGCGAGCTGTAACGAGTCTCACCTCGTAAGCCTGTCACTCAGTGTCTGTCACCTTCCATCTACACGGTGGTGTAGCGTTTGGACCGCTACCGTCTACCACCAGGTTCGATCCCCGGGAAGTCGAACCTGGATTTTCGCATGTGGGAAACGAGGCGGGCGTTTCCTTTAACTGGTGGATTTTCTCAGGGAACTGCAGTGTCCACCGCCCTTGAATTCCGTCGCTGCTACATCTTCGTCTCACTTCACCAATGTGGACACTCAACAACTAGCTGTTGAGCGCCCTCCAGATCTTTCAACTATCAGACACACTATGCCCCCC
>NQII01009099.1:25563-56908 GCA_002778355.1 Clitarchus hookeri
ATCGCATTTTACCTCCTCCCGTGGAGGCCGAGGTGGTTTAGTGGCCAGACTACTCTCCTCGCAGCAATGTGAACCGGGTTCATTAGGATACGTAGCGTATTTTGCCGTTGGCCAGCGGGTTTTCTCGGGCACTCCCGCTCCACACACCCGTGTCTGTATTCCTCCGCGCTCCATATCCACCTTATTCCAGCCTCACCAGTACTCAAGACCTCGATATTAAGATGGTGATACTCTTACTATCTTCTTTTTATGTGTATATCTTCATAAATTACTGTTAAGCATTAATATTAAATTTCAAACCTTATTATAACCCACAGAACTACTTTACATAATTCCTTAAACCATAATAATGGACTGATTTTACACAGTCTCTATTTTCTCACGTGAGGCTGGAAAATAATAAATAATGGGTTAATATTTTGTTATGGTTACACATGCAAAAACCACATTGTGAGCTTCAAAATACCTGTTAAGATATTCCCTATGCCATGACAGCCCTCGTTTTCAACTATTTGATCTGAAGCGTAAGTTAGAGTGAAACAAAAAAAGATCCGAAATGGTGGGCGTAAAATAAACGAATAATTATAAAAATGTATGGAAGCCAACATAGACTTCGCGAGCTATTATTTGCCATGCTAGTACATTTATTTCACATAATATCTCGCTCCACGATAACATTGGAATTTCCGGTGTCAGGAATATCTCGTCAGAAATATATCACCTTAGTAAAATATTTGCTCTGGTAGTTAATAAAAACCCAATCCTGCAGGATTACCCTTTATTAATAATTTTTTTCAACTGGCTTCAATGAAATCGTAAAACCACGATTAAATTCTCTGTATGTCCCACGCCCACAAGAGCTCAACTCAACTCCTCCTCCCGTGAGTTGCTAATGACGTGCGACCTTGGCCGCAAGGCTGGGCGGGTCCACCGGGGCAGCGAGCCAGCGGCGCTCATTTGCAAGCAAGCTGCACGTGTCAGCTCACATGGCGGCAGCGCCGCACTGAATGGCAATCGAGAGACCGCCTGCCCGTCGTCGGACGAATGCGAGGTAGAGCGGTCACACTGTCTGCGTAGAACTAGTCTCCGTCTTCCAACATCGGGCTGCTTTTCTGCCAATACGACTATCGTGCATGACGTGGATAGGATTTGGGGTCACAACAATGTTTATTTATGTAAACAAGTTCTTTGAAATGTTTGTACACTTCCTGCAACACTATTTGTCTGCACAGTACACGTGACGTATTAAAATATGAAATATGAACAGCATTAACAATGTAGAACAGTCACCAACGAACCAACAAACAGCGCTACGCAATTTCCAACACGCTAACGGTTAACGCCTAAATATAAGCAACATTGAACAGTAACATTGCCATTGTATTTTTAAAATAATACGCGACGCAGGTTACGAAACGTATAGAGACAGTTGGCATTAATAGTATACACATAAACAGTTACACGCTCTCACACTCGCCACTCACTATCAATAGAACGGTTACTGGTACACGTTCTCTATACGTTACATAAGTAAACTAATTAAGATGGATGATTTATATAATATTGTACAGAGATTTACACAATACAATAACGAAATAAAGTGGAAATATTTGGGCAGGTCGTGAGAGCCGATGAAGGTGAAGCGAGGTGAGTATGGAACAGCGCCGGAATGCAAAGGCGGGGGAATTCGGAGATCCCCGAGAAAACCCGCCGACCAGCGGCCTCGTCCGGCACGATCCCCACACGCGAAAATCTGGGAGCGACCCCGCCGGGAATCGAGCCCGGTTCGCCTAGGTGGGAGGCGAGTAGTCTAACCACTGCACCACCGCGGCCCCAGTAACGAAATAAAGCACAGTCACATTGTACCGACTTCATATCGAACTGTACAATGTAACAGCCCGGCGCGGCGTCGAGGTGACCAGAATGAGAGGACGTGGAAAGGAACGAAGTGAAGCAAGAGCCGACCTTCGTGCCGGAGTTCACCAACACGTGTGTTTCTGCCCGCGAGGTTCAGTTTTCATTTCCCGAGTGCGGAATGGCAGCATGTGACTTTCCTTTTTATGACGCCGGTGTAGTAGCCTGCTCTCCGTGTTGCTCTCTCTTTAACCTTGCTCTCGGCGGAATGACGTGAGTGACAACAGTCAAGTTTTCAACATCAAGTTACTTAACGTCTCTAGTACTAGAATATTAAAATATTCGAGGTCACATCTAGCTATAAGGAAGCATCGCGAAGGCTACGGATAATGACATAAACAAGCCTTGCGTGCGTTGTATTTCCTCAAGATTTTTAAGTGGCGACTGTAAGGCTTTAATGCAGCAATCTGTCCAGAAAAAAAAACAGCATTGTCGTTATAGTTTAAAACGCTGTTTTACAGAAGAATAAATATCGTAAACAGAGGGCGACTTACAGAGATTTTTACTGACTCACAGTTTTCAACGACCACATTTATGTTTCAATAACCAGATTTATGAATGGGCAACAAAAGGTTTACATTAAAATATTCCGCAGTAATTTTTAAAAATTAGAATAGACGCAACTGCTTACAATGCGATCAGATCCAGATGACAACTAGGGAGGCCCCTTAATTGAAGTACAAGTATGTAGCGTAATTGTCATAAGACATATAACAATTTCAATTACTTACTTTTTCTCAAGCGTAATTCATAAATGCTTGAATTCACCGAATTGTCACTAGACGCACGAGTGTGACATACACGCCGACTTTTGTGAAATGAAAACAAAAATGAAATATAGGTTCAAAATCGTTCTCACAACCACGTAGAGATAAAAATCGGCTACTTGCATACATTTTCGGGTGTTGACAGTGGCAATTGTACCAGTTTCCTGTCGAAGTTTGCCTGCGCACGAGTATTTTTGTGGTCGTCCGAGAAAAAATTTAGTATAAAACACTATCAATGTGTGCTATATAATTTCCTGACTATACACTAATAGTCTAGTTTTCTTTTGTTTTAACAAATTAATGTTTAGCAATAGGCAGCAATTTTTTTTTATTTTTGAAAATAAATTCATGCGGGAACTTATATTTGTTTTTATTGTGTCGCAGATTGATTTAAATGCGTAGTATAGAAAGTTGTTGCCACGTAAAATAAAGTATTGGCTTCCTGCGCGTTGCACAAATGTACCGTATACAATTTCGTAGTTTTTTTTCTTTAAAATATAATATAACTATATTTTTATTTTACTTGTCTCATTTATGATGGTGGTAGCACCTTCTTTACCTGTGTAGTTGGCATTTGTTAGTACGCGCCATGTGCAATTAGATGAATATTCGTTTCAAATCGTTTATAACTTAACTTTAAATAATTTTATTAAGATTAACATTCTGGCTTGCATTTATGAAAAAAAAAAAAAACTTTGAAGTAACAAGTAAAAAAAAAAAAAAAAAATTGTTTCCCAGAAAAAGTAGTTTAACCCTGAAATTAATATAAATTACACGCTGCCGACGTCATGTACAATTACTGCTAATATAAAATAGGAAGAAAAACAATGTTCGAATGTTGACAGTTCCGCATAGCCTACTTCGGTAAACAAACGAACATGATACGGCCTTCTATGCTGTTGAGTTGCAGCAGCTCTGTCCTTGCCTTCTCTTGGGGCAGAGCTCTGCAGCGAGCCGTTATCAAGGCTGCCATTACATTCCAGTCCCACACGAGTGTCCACTAGAGGCACTGCACAGCTCTCCAGTCACAGCGCTGTCACGTTTGCACGCCATGTTTGTCATCGTATTCTGCGTATGCTGAGCTGACAAGCGACGCTCGTTATCGCACATGGTTCCCATCTCGCGTCCGTGTGCGGCGTTCTAGCGACTTCTTCTTCTTCCTTGAAACTCCCGCTCTGTTCTTCAGCAGCCATCTTCTGCGCTTCTCGCCGGTGACTGAAAGCTCGGAAGAAGTTAACCCGTTCAATCCCGAATTAATTTACAAGCTCGAGTGTTGCGATCGTTCAATACATTGATGAGCTCTGTGCTCGTGTCGAGGGCGCTTCTCGTAACCAGTGGACAATGTACCGCGTGCAAGGTGTTATCTGCATTGACCTTGACGTAGTCCACACGGATTACTGATTCCTTGCTGTGTACAGTGCCAACCATAAATATCCTTTATATGCAACATATCGTCTCGATCAGACACACGGGCAGCGATGGATCCAGCAAAAAAAAAGGCAGNAAGATGAGGTTATTCTTGAAACCAAATATATTACTGTTAATAATGCAGTATGAGTACATATATGTAGTTTAGAAACAGGAAAATTAAAAAAGTATTTTGATTACATATCGACCTAATATAGGCATTTGCATGTAGCATTAAAACCCAGTGCTTACTGGGAATCAAGTTGTTTAATCGTAATGCACAGTGCTCAGCCACTTAGGCAGCCTTCTCCTTGATTGGTCCCTGGATCCGCCACTAAACACGGGGACTGAACGGGTTAAAAAGTTACGAGCGGCGCTGGACAAAGGAACGAGGGAGGCCGCCTGAGGGTTGTCTACAATTGCATACAGAGTAAAAAAAACATGTATCTTCAAGCTCACTCGTTGTATACTGCTTATCGCCGACCTTATTCGAAAACACTCACAGAGGTCGCCAAGCTTTAGGGTTGGTTTTGTCACAATTGAATGCATAACAGTAACCATAGAACAAATAGGTCGCGTGCACAAGAACTGACTACCATGATTTCTAACATATTCATTAACAACTCCGCATAACAAGTCGTCGTGTGCATGAGAGGTCCTGACATAGTGGCATGAAGACAGGCCCGTGCACAGGATTTGAAAATGAAAAGTTTGGTTTTGGTAGGAACAAAGGTACGTATACCAA
This sequence comes from Clitarchus hookeri, assembly GCA_002778355.1. NCBI lineage: Eukaryota > Metazoa > Arthropoda > Insecta > Phasmatodea > Phasmatidae > Clitarchus > Clitarchus hookeri. The sequence continues at coordinate 30,397 of NQII01009099.1, forward strand.
CTTTGTCTGCAGTTTCACAATGAACATAATTTTCTGGGACAGCCCAGTTATGAAATAATTAAAGGGACGACGAAATATCGTCACTTTTTAGAGGATAATTAAAACTAACATAGGCAGTTATTTTTTTATATATTGAATTTAATTTTCCGCACTGCTTCTATTCCGAGTCTAAATATGATTGGCGAAGAACAGTTCGTATAAATGAACTTCACCAGCATTTGCCTGTATCTGGAATGGAGAACAACTTGAGTAAAAGCTGTTCCCTAATGCAGCTGACTAGGTTCGAATCTTACGGCGTCTCGAATGTGAATCAAGCATGTGAGCAAGTGAAGTGAGCACTTTTGAGGCCCTAATTACTTTTCTCTTTTAGCGATTTTTTAAATCCTATAACGACCTTTTTGAAATAAATATTGCCATGTAAGTAATGAAAACAGTGTGCATATTCCACCGCACTCGAAAGTTAACGTATAAGACTATAATAAAATATGTTTATTGATTATTATTCCACATGAGAGGGCTTTCAAAAGTGCTCACTTTACCGTGAATACCCTATACTACAAAATGGTGAGTAGAACTCACAGTATCGTGGTCTCACAACTCATCCATATACAGATGTGGTAAAATTGAAAATATGTATGTATTTAAAACTTGAGCCACAAAATTTTTATCGCAGAAAATACTAGTCTCTAAACTGCTGACACTAACTACGTGTTATCAGTTTTTATCATCAGTTTACCGTAAAACAAGCCTGGGAAACAACTATTTTCAAATCATATGAGACCAAGTAAAATCGCATAAAACCAAAACAGGGAAATCTAATCTAAACATTATTACGTCTTTCACATATATGGCTAATTGTCTGCCTTAAAGTAACTTATAAACTATGCCCAAGAAATTAATGTCTTAGAAAATTATTTTTAATTCTCAATATACCTTGAGCTTAAAAATTTCCTGGACTTTATGTCACGCGAGACTTTTAGCTAAATGAGACATGATTAATATCATTTAAAAATATAACATAGAATACAAAACGACGAATTTAAAAATGTCTATTTCAAATTGATAAATTAAAAATTGGAGCATGTAACACTTGCTTTTTAACCAAATACAAGTAATTTTAAAACTTATTTCGTAAAATGTTTGTAGCTGTGTAATTAATTAATAGGCCTGATAATTTGGTTCTGATGAAAAACATGGTGTTCTTTGACACAGAAGATAAGTTTTTGCGATTGTTTTTCATGTAAATGTAATTAAAGAGGAGAAGACTTAATGTACCGGTGGTTTTTTTTTCAACAAAAGTTCACCCTTATAAAGAAGTGCGAGCGCCGATTTTTTTTATTAAATCTATTATTCCTTCATTTTTTAACACCATACAATAATTTTTGGTGTTAAAATCACAAGGTTCAGAGTTATGATGCTGTATAAAATATTGACTTGCATATATCTCGTAACACGAAATTTACTTATTGGTTATTTGCGTCACGAAATTTAAAGAAAAAATTTCTATGATAACACGTGATTTTTTTCTTATAAAACTTAACAGATGTATGGGGTGCTGGTTTTACATATGGTGAAAATATTGACGTTTGCGAACTCCTGTACATTATTTTGTATTGTAAAGGGCTTGTTAACGTCCCCGGGTGTTATGCCTGAAGACTTATCAGATGACGGCTTACAAACTATCTTATTACCTAACTGAAACTATCACCCATGCCTTACCTAGGATTCGAACCCAGAGCCTCCCGCACAGCAGATCGGCGATGCACCAACCGACTGCGCCACGGGAGGTCGGCAACTCCTGTACAGTATACGATATGTTGCGTAGCTACCAGACACGACAGCTACGATTTTGAAAATAACCGAGTACGGAACAGAATGTAGCAACCGGAGTTTTCACCACGTAATGTGCAGAAAGTTGCCAGTGCGAGGTCGAAGGTCAGAAGAGAAATCCTGGGGCGAGATGCCTGTTAGGTACGCCAGGAACATTCACCTTGTGCCTGGAGCTGAAACGAGTTTGTACAAGATACATGCCACGTTGCAATAACTAGCAAACTTCTCGGGATTTTTTTTTTTTTTGGCTTGCATCTACGTCTCGTGATTTGGACAGCGTAAACCTAGAATTACTGTCACGTTTATCATTGAAGATGAATATGTTGTCTGCCGACTACGAGGCGCCAAATGTCGCGTAGTGTACAGTGATTAAGATGCCACGAGACCTGTTTTATCGCAGCTATGCAGACATGCAGGTAGCGCTTAACGTCAACAGCGAGGTTATTAGCAACGGAGTAAGTTGAACAGAGAAGCAGAAACGGCGATTTCGTGTAGTAAGGAACCATTCCAGCATCCGCCTGGAGCGATTTTGCGAAACCACGGAAAACCGAAATCATAATGGACGGACCAGGATTCGAACCCAGGTACTTCCGAATGCGAGTTCGAAGGTTTGCCACTGCACCATCTCTCTTGGTGTCGTAACTATGCGTAACATTTTTGTTAACTGTTTCCACCTGAGAGAGGCCTAAATTATTTTATTAACTTGCAGTCTTGAGTAATACTGTTACGGTACATGCTTTTGTCTCAGCAATTTAAACGTTCAGTTAATACAATATCTCGTGCATGAAATATGTTCACTTACGGTGTAAGAAATATCCTTTCGGCAGTTCACGGTAAACTGAGTACTTTTGAAATCTCTGCTTGAGATCTACTTGTATGCACTTATGTATTCTTCCACAACATTCACAATTAACATAGAAAGGGATCACATCACTTTATTCATAGGTCGGACAAGTGAAACTGTGAAATTATTAAAAAGTAACAGTAGTAGGAAGATGTTCCTTCACGCGATCGGGATTTGGAGGAGGGGNCGTCACGCGGCAACCTCCTGGGCTGTCTTGCGACCATCTTGGATGTCTCCCCACTTCACGACCTTGCATTCCAAGTTTGGGGTTTACTCAGAGTCCTGCCGATCTCCTTTATTTTCTCACACTCTCTAATTACTTCAGTAGTTAGAAATGGTATGTTCAAAGACAGCGTCATGCGTGGGACGCTGGGACACCGTAGCTTGGTAAAAAAAACAGCAAACATCATGCTCTTGCATTTCACTTCTACGGCGGCCATCTTAGCAGTTTTCATTTTATTAAAATAGTTGCTGTTTATGTGACCTAATCTGCGATGTCATGTGTTTGCAGACACCACGGATGCAGCCAGTACACTTTTTGGCATTTTCAACTTGTAAACTCTATTTATTAACGAAGACTTGGTCACTAATACACCATTTACATTGTAAACATCGCAAACTTACCTGGTAAACTGTACTTTATTCCTGTTGCTAATTAATTGGCTCACAGTTAACAGATTAGTCGTTAAATCTGGTGCACAGAATGCGCCTTTCACTGGTACCTCAAACTCACACTCTTCAGTTTTTGTTACAATACCGACGTCGCCGGTGCACAAAACCCGAACTTTATTATTGTTTGCAACAATAATTACTTTATTTTCTAGGTATGAAGCATTCCTAATCCAACTTTCGTTTACCGTCAAGTGCACGCTTGCACCCGAGTCAATTTACTACTCATCTTTGCCAAAATTCCCGATTAGAAACACTGCATTTAATGTGTTTGTTTGTTTACGAAACATCTTCTTGTCATTTGAGCCCCCAGAATCATTTGGGCACTGGTTTTTGTAATGACCGAGCTGTTTACATTTGTAGCATTTGACATGTGCTTTGGCGTTTCCTACATTTTTGCTTCCGTCTGCCTTGACGTTATTCTTAGGTTGCCACTTCTGCGAACTCGCAAATGCGCCGCTAACTTCATTACGATCTTTTACGTTCGCATGCGTTTCCATATCCAACAACTTCGATTTAACGGTGTCGGTTGTGATGGGAATTCCTGAATGCTCAATGGCCATAATCATAGGGGAATATTTTTCCGTCAATCCGGCTAGCAATAAACATCCGATTCACTCGTCACTGATGTCAAAGGCGGTCCCACATAACCTCTGACTGGTTTCTACCATGTATGCTACATACGATGTCATAGAATTGCTGCTTTCCAGGCTAATAGAGATTAAATTCTGCAGTAAACTTATTCTTCTAGAAATACCTGCATCGTCGAATAGAGCCTTCAGCTTGTCCCACAGTTCTTTTGAGGTCGTCACATTCTTAATATGAACGAATAACGTCGAGTCGATGGTCATGGTCAGTTTAACCTTGGTCTTCACGTCATGTGTGGCTTCTACACTTTTCCCGGTAACTGGTTTAATGCAATGCAGCATGCCCACCAGGATTAGAAAATTCTTCGCTGCAAAAGTCCACTCACTGTAGTTTTCCCGGCCCTTCAACTTAGGTACGTTGACTAGATAGTTCGTTGCCATATTTACTACTTACACAAATACAAATAGTATCACTACGAACTTATATCACTGTCCTATACCGTCGCGAGAAATACAGTTTCTAACGTTTATTTTTACTGGAATTATGGGTCTGGGCCCATAACCTAAAATGAAACAAACGTGCTAGTTACTAGAACCAAAGAGTATAAACAAAAGAGGACAAACCAAAGAGTACAAACTAACTAGATGGCAGCAGTAGTTACTTATTATGATATTATAACAAGGATCACCCGAAAAATGTGTTGACGGCGCTGACCCGCCTTCGGAAACGGACGGCCTTCTTGTCGAGAAAGTTTACTTTGCTGTGATCTGACTCGTCTTCCTGGCAACACTCCCGGAAAATTTTTTCATGACAGGCACATTTTTACAGATGCAATACCGCCTAGGTTCGAAGCCCTGGCCGACCACAAAATGTATAAAGCAGTTAAACCAATCAATTTATGTGTTAGTATGCCGTAATGTGCCGTGTAAGCAAGAGCAAGAAAGGACGAGGTCTTGTAAATACTCTAATAAATAACCTTCTCTTCGAGCACATATTCCAGGTTATAAGTATTGTGGTACCGGCACATGACTAGAGCGAAGATTAAAGCGAGGCGGCGTTCCTATCAATTCGTTAGACGACACTTGCAAGAAACACGATATAGCCTACGCGACCAGTAATAATTTGGAAGATAGATACACAGCTGATACAATCATTGTGGATAAAGCCAAGTCAATAGTTGGTTCTTCCAAGTCCAAGCTCGGCGAACGCTTAGCTGCATGGGGGGTGTCCAAGATTATGAAGACTAAAATTAAGAGGGGCATGGGATTGAAATTTGGAAGGACAAAAAACAAACGCACTTGCAGGAAACTGCATAGAGTAGTAGGGAAGCGTGGAGGAATTTTACCATTCATTTTACCAGCACAAGGCATTCTAGGTAGCCTAATCGGAGGTGCCAGTGGCATTACCAGGGCCGTGAATACGGCCAAGGAGGAAAACAAACAGTTAATGGAGACTTTGAGACATAACAGGAATATGCAGACGCTTGCCAGAGGTACAAAAACGGTCGAGGACTGTACCTTCGTCCTTACAGGTCAGTATCGGGGGGAGGCAGGAAGAGAATGCGATGGCGCAAAAGAACGAGGCGATCATAAGGGGGCTGCCCACNCCCGCTAACCAACTTTGAAATACGAAATTTTGCACGAAAATTAAAAATAAGTAATTTTCTAGGTGTGTTCATGGGCGATCGACTACCGCACCATCGAGTGTGGTATAGTAAACCTAGATAGGAGCACTGGGCCAGGAACTCATTGGACCGCATATAAAAAGAATGGCAATACGGTCCACTACTTTGATAGTTATGGAAAACTAAGAACCCCGCCAGAACTGAAAATGTATTTTAGAGTGGCACCAATATATTTTAATCACGGAGCTGAGCAACAGCCACGATAATGGAACTATGGACACATGTGTCTGAGCTTCCTTACAAGATAGATACTTAACAAGGAGGCGCTAGTTGTATGGCCACAGTCATGTCTGTAACCCTGATCGTGCCAGGCAATAGTTCGGAATTACGTTCTGTGCACTTCCCCCCACTCGCCCTGAAGGGTGTGTGGTCTGTGGCGGTGATAGATTTTCAAACTTACTTCTCGGTACCGAACATAGATTAGCATAATTGTGTGTTTCGTTATGTTAGGGGTGGTAAGAGAGGGGAGGTGCATATACCCACAGGTTCGTACGAGATTGAAGACATAGGCGAGTACCTTAAGCGGGAGCTGGGGCCGGACGTGACGTTAGTGCTGCGCGGTAATGCAAATACCCTGCACAGTGAGATATTTTGTAGTGCACAGGTAGACTTTACACGAAGCGATACTCTCGCATCAATGCTTGGTTTCGTGAACGTAAAATATGAGGCTAATAAAACACACGGATCTACGTTGCCGGTAAACATTTTCCCTGTGAACGTCATAAAAATGAACGGTAATTTGGTTAGCGGGTCGTATCTCAATGGCAAGCAAGCCAGACACTACACGAATTTTCCGCACTGGTGCCACCTGTCTTTAAGCTGGTGAATGTTCTGAAAACACCCATTTACGTTCCGGTCGTGACGGAGAACGTACAGAAAGTCATAGCCTCTATCGTAGGCCAAGACAGTTTTTTGATAAATTTTCGAGGCGAGGAGATAATGGTACGCTTGCATTTAAGGAAAGATGGGATTGAAATTAAGAATACAAAAGCAATAAAAGTAGCTTACGGTACCAAACCTAAAGTCAGTAGGAGTCCAGCACGCAGAGCGAACATCTGAAATCGCTCGTTTCTTTAGAAGATTGGGACTAACAATCAAATATGGACGTGGAAATTTTAAACGTGGCAGAGCCGGCAGGGTTCGAAGACGCGATCCCCAAGGCTGAAATCCTCACTTATTCTTCCTATCTGCATGGCCCGTATGTAGTCTCGTCCGAGGTCTGGATCCCGGTGTAAAACCAGGATATATACACCGCCCCGTGTAATTCATATTTGCGCTTTCGGGGAACTCTGACAAAGCCAGGCAATGCTCTTCCTAAAATCATTAGAAACTGTATACTTCATATGATAAGTAGAATCGCGTATGAACTGAATGGGTGTGAAGTAGACGCGACGCGAGATGTTGGAATCCCGGTCACCATAAAGAACTATCTATCATTAACGTATAACCAATTGCCGGCCGCCAAAATGGCAGGCTGGGGAATCGAAGAGGACTTTAAGGTCCCTGTCTATGCCAACGGTAAATTTGAAGTATATATTCCGCTAGCTATGCTGTTAGGGTTCGCGGATCATTACAGGCATGTTATTATTAATTCAAAACAAGAGTTAGTTATTCAAATGGCTAACAATCAAACGAACGCGCTCCAGGACACTGGCGCAGCACCGGAAGCTGCAAAGCTCTCAATACGCTCTATTGAGTGGTTACTGCCTCACGTGCAGGTTAACACGTCTGAACGTGTAAAATTATTGAAATATGCTGAGAAAGGAAGGAACGTAGATATCGCGTTTCGTACTTGGAGTTTAGAGACTCGCCCGAGTGTACCAGCCTCCGTGAGCGTAAATTGGAATGTTAAAACTAGTTTCAAGAGTGAATAACATAGATATATAATTGTCGCGTTTCAGACAGGAGACGGAATGTAATCAATACCGACTGTTCGAAATTTGATCATGTAAATATTAAGAACGTTAAAATTTTCTTAAACTCCGAGGCTTACCCATATGGTGATTTAAACACTGATTTTACAAACGGCGCGTATATGGTCCCGTATCAAATGTACGCCGTCTTCCAGAGGTCGTACTATGGACAAACGCAGGCCCCCACACTCAAGCCGAACGCTTTTATGAACAGGGGCTCCCCTACTGGTTTTTGACGTTAGTAATCAGGATGAGAGAATTAAATCAGGCGCGGTGGACTGTAGGATTGAAATAACCTCCGCGGAGAATTTCCCAGCCTTCACTCAGGCCTACGCGTTAATACTTCACGACAGACTAGTCACGTAAAATGTACGGGACAGAGTAGTTAAAGTTCTGACGTAAGTTTCAAATATAATTAATTCACTCTCCGGCCGTCATAATGAACGTGAACTTTCAGGGATGCATCTCACAGCAGGGTTTCATTATTAAACGTATCTGTGTAGCAATCGCTTTCGCAAGACTGTCCATACCGTCGATTGAGGGATTTTCATTTCTCGGCTAACTTGCCGAGCTGATTTTCTCGGACAGCGAACGAACGCTTGTTGAATCCGTTGCACATTCTCTTCGAACACACGCGGCCTCCCGGAACTTTTGCCTTTGCAAAGGCACCCTGTGTCACGGTACTGACGAAACCAACGTACGATACTCCACCTATCGGGAGGACGACGTCCGTACTTGCGAAGGAATTCACGTTGAACAGTCGTAACCAATTCACATTTAGCAAACTGAATAACACAGAACGCCTTCTGTTGTTCTGTCGCCATCGTGATGTGGATTAACACACAACACACGCTCATAGTGCGACGACAGACGCTCCCAGTGTCATCTCTCGGCACATAAGAAAAACATCAGACCGCCCCCTTCATATTGACGTGTCGAATGCGAGCTCGCTTCCCCCTAACCACCTCAAACCGAGAGTTACCGACGCCATCCAAACCGTAACACCGGACATTGACAAGAGCGTGGAATGAGTTTAATTATAGCGTAGATGACGTTCGGACCACTCGTGGTGTTCGCATTGAACATTTATGAAGATATGGTAAACAAACTTCACAGTTCCACGGTTAATTTTATTGGCAAACCAAGGTTGTAGGTTGTTTGGTTTTGATATTATAGACCTTCAAAGTTGGGGTATTCTTTTATACTCATCCTGTATATTTATAAACATGATTATTTATAAAAAGTAGAATGTTTTATCAATGAAATGTAATGTGCGAGGAGCGGACGCTGGAGTGCAAGGCATAATGTTTCGAGAGGTGATGCGTTGTGGGAAGGAGGGATTAACTAGTTTGGTAGAGGAGGGTCTGGCAACATTTCTTGCACCTGACTTCGCTGTCGCTAGGGACGGCGCTGAAGCCAGGTCATTGCAGAGCCGAGAGAACTGTCGGGGAGTTGTGAACGAAGGTGTTGAGAAATATGTAGCTAGTGGTAAGCTGCCAGCAGCGCAGTTCGGAGCTGCGACAAGGAGGAATGATGTCCGATTTAATAAAGTTAAAATAACGGCCACAGAATGGTGATATTAGTAAAAAAACGTGGACCAAGTACGGCCTTAACAAATATATAGGATATGGGTAATAATCAAGCAAACAGAAAAAAAAAAACATTTCGTACAGGTGCGAAAAAAAAAACAGATCAGATTCAACACATGACTTTACAAAATAGTTTAATACAGATTAGAAAAAAACTTAGAGAGAAAACGCTACAGAGTCAGCAACAAAAACTTCACGCACCTGACAAATTTCACCTTTATTAACTTGAACCTTTTTTTTTTAATTAAAGAAGGTATACGTATATTCTTGATTGATTTATATTCTGCTTGCTTTTAGTTGTTTTTGTTTTCTTTTCATTATTTTTCATTTTTATTAGATTGCTTATTGTCTGTTGTGAATATTTTAATGACAGCTAAGCTCTATGTTACTTCATATTTCTCTGTTGTCTTGCTCTGTGGTTATTTGTTTACAGTGTCCTATTTACGTTAAATTTTTTTACTTATGTTTGGCAATGAACACAGTCAATTTAAACTGTCGAAGTTATCATAACTTATTACTGCTATTAAGGGTTCCACCTGCTTGGCACTTGAACTGCGTTGCAGTGTGTTTGTAACCCTGTTTTTTTTTATGAAATTATTAAACGTGCCCCTAGTTTATTTGCTTACGAAAAGACATCATACCCCAGACGAGGACGGAATGGTACTTTTAAGACACTATACATGTTGTAAACATTATTTTGAAGCCCTCGAATATAGATTTAAAAAAAAAAGTCGTGCTCTTGAAGCGGGTGCCAGTGAAACCCTTATAGCTCCCGCGCTTCTCGGTCAAAAAAGAAAATAAAACAATGCAGGTAGGTGGGCCCCTTGAACGTCAAGGCTAACAGGTACTTATAATTTCGCGTTGTAATCTGACAACACACCTGGCGAAATAGACGTGTATTTCAGTTTAGCGTGTACCATTGGACACGCCCTGCAAGAGACGCTCAGTCAGTAGTGTACTCATAGCACTCGGGTTGCTTAAGAACTCTCGGAAGGCCTCGCAGTGTGCGAATTCCCGAAACATAAAATCAGTAACAGAATATAAACTTATTGACATACTTCGAAGGAGTTGTATTTATTGGCAACATACTGTATTTGAGTGCTGGTAACTATCATATAGAGCAATACTTCATACAGTCTATAGCTTTCGATTTAAGAGTTGCCAACTTTTTCGAAAAATTAGGGACGTAAATAACAAAATCAATAAATTCCATATATATATATATATATATATATCTACAGGCTTTATACATTCCAAAGAAAAAATATTTTTTTACACAAAACTTTTTAACGGTAGCTTTTAAGATGATAAAATTGAGTAACAACTGAGGAAGGGAGTTTTGTTTAAGCTTCGTTATTATATAGTACTACCTAATACATTTTATAAATGTTAAAACTATTATTTTTCCAAATGTACTGATTTTGTGGTTTCTATTCTATAAGTTATTATTCTAAAAAGAGTCAATAATTTTTTTATTCGCAAAATATTTCTTGTGTAAACTATTGATATATGTAATGATTTTGTTAATTCAAATAAATATATATGTATAAAATAAAAAATCCCATCGAAATGTATTAAGTAGTTCAAATTCAGTTCTAAGGCTTACGGAGGCCACGGTGGTGTAGTGGTTAGACTACCCCACCGGGTTCGATTCCCGGTGGGGTCGCTCCCGGAATTTCCCACGTGGGTATCGTGCCGGACGATGCCGCTGGTCAGTGGGTTTTCTTGGAGATATCCCGTTTTCCCCACCCTGGCATTCTGGCGCTGCTTCATCGGCTCTTAAAATCTCGATGCTACGGGCGTCGTCTGGCCCGAGCTAGTTCCTACGGAAGAAAGGGAGTGATAAGGGCCACACTGACGCGCATCAAGTGCAGCAAGGCACCGAACAGGCATGTAGCCTTTCCACCGAACCGTTTTTTCTATCGGACTTTAAGCGGCGAGCATATAATTTTATTGGTGGAAAATCTGAAGCAAAGTTAAATGCGGTAAGTTTTACTTGTACTCGATCAGCATGTTTTGAGATACAGCAGTTTAAAAAAGGCCGATTTTAGCCATGTTGGAGGGCTTAGAAATAATATTTATAGTGTGAGTAACGTAATGAAAGTGACATTTTGTACTGTCTCATGAGTGTTTTCTTTTCGTAAATTAGCACATTGGGCCCACACGAAGTATTTTCGCAGGAAAAACGGATTTCTTAACACACTGCAACACATTTTAAGTGCCTGGCAGGCGACTCACTTAAGAGCTGCCCAAATCTTTCCACTCCACTTAGGCTTATATTTGGGGATTTCACGCACAGCGAGACCTTTCCATAGCCCTTAATTCTTTGTAGCCGAGTCGACGGGAGAATGAGTTCTGACTTCGAAGGCAGTCAGTGGAACAAATGACCTAGAGTATGGCTTAAGTGTGTAGATGACTGTGAAGTCTGGCGTGGCGCCATGCCATAACGTGAAACGGCAGTGTCTCAGGTCACTGCGTGTTTACATCGCGCAACAAGTGAAACTGTGCCTCTATATCCGATATTGCGTTGGCACTTCCTTTTTACGACATATCCTCGCGACTCCGCCGCTGTGACCATGAAGAGCTGTTCCGCTAAAACAAATTCACATCCTACCGGTAGGAGGCACCACAGGCGTGAAGCCACTCTTGTAGGATGTTCACACGGTAAAGTGAGCACTTTTAAAATATACCTTTGAAAAACAAAACCACTCCTCATAACTACATTTATACTACTTTACACAATGGCATACGGGTTGCCAGTTAAGTTGGCAGTGAAATGTTAAAACACATTTCTTAAAACTTAACGTTGTATTGCGAGTGTAATGTTTAAATGTATGGCGACTAAAGTGGGTGTTTCTCGTTGTATACACATTGGAGTATGAACGTGAATATTAGTAACACATTTACCTTTCTAACAATTCCGCGGTTTCATTCGTTGGCACATGAATAAGGTGATCAGGCCCATGGAAGTGTTAATTTAACCTATGGCAAAGGATTCAATATGAGAAGAAAAAGGAGATCCTAAGCAGGGCTTTCAAAAGTGCTCAATAATCTGTGATCAGCCTGTACATGCCATGCAGCATGCGAACATTTGAGAAGCCAGAGGAGTGCCGCCGCGCGCTTATTGCCTCCGAGACTGTTTTTATTAAACGTAACAGAGATTAAATGTGTAGCTCCGGATAAACACGACAATACAAAATTTTACCTACAGTGATCAGAAGAGTTGCACCTGCTTGAAAACTGTGATATCCGCTTGACTTCACTTAAAAATAATGTGTTACTAACTGTAATGAAACAAAAAAAAAATCCTCAACCGAAGTGATTTCTTGATTCGAAATCTGACACGCGTGACAGATTTGGGGGTATAACGATCCCCTTTCATTAAGAAAATGAAATAGTCTGATGATTTTCATAAATGGCAGGCAAATCACCGCACCGTTTAAAATTTTGTAGCTGATTTTGTCTTGAGAACCACTCGTTAACAGAGTTATACCAAAACAACTTTTATTTAAATTATTAATTTGAACGTGATAATATATTTACTGTACATAATAAACTTGATTTCAGCCTAGAGCTTCAAAGTTCTTTATAATGATAACCGCATCCGCTATTTTCTTGCTGAAGGCAGGTAATATCATCCATCCAACGTTTACATATTATATACATACTATTAAGGAATTTGATATAATTGAAGTAGTTTCTAATATTTTGATATACAGTGCCGGACAATAAAAATAGCGAACACATAAAGATACATCGAATGGCACTGAAACTTTATAGTGTTAGTGATACCGATGAGTAATGACATGATCATAAAAACAGATCTAATCCACATGCTACTGAGCCATCAATTTTCCATATAACACGACGAGAGCGGATAGGGTATGGCTCCCCACGCCACAATGCCTGCCGTGGGGAAAGTGTGCCACTCGATAGCGATGTTGGGATTGTGGCGTTCACCAAGGACCCTCTACACTCTCTGGCCTGCTGGCACCACTGTTGCAAAAGTTAATGGCAGCACACGTAATGAGAGCTGGGATCGCAGACGTGCCTCCGCAAGGCGCCGGTAAATGGTTTCGTGGGCACACAGGAGCCCCAACACTGGCCACTATCGTGGACGGTGTCGCCATTGGATACCTCCACGCCTGGCGCACGATCCATCGATCCTCTCGACTGGTAGTCTATATCGTCCGTCCTGAGCCCGCCCTCCGTNCCTCCACGCCTGGCGCACGATCCATCGATCCTCTCGACTGGTAGTCTATATCGTCCGTCCTGAGCCCGCCCTCCGTGTGTGGGTGGATTCACATATCCACTGCTCCCGATAGCATTGGTAAGTATGCTCCGAACGATCCACATGGTAGGCTAAACGGCGATACGACCACCCTGCGGCTTTCAGCGCGATTACGAACCCCCTTCTCGAAGTCCGTCAGTTGCGTAAAACGGCATCTTTGGCGTCTTCCCGGCATTCTTATTCACTCTGTACGCTTTCTTGGTATCGTCTGGTGTTTCTCGCGTTAATGCGGCTACGACTACGCGCCAGTGTCAACGACCGCTGCTCGGTGCTTGCTGCGCCACTGCCGGGGGCGCGGCCAATCACAAACGCATCAAAATGGGATCATATGTTTACCAGCCAGTATTCTAGCTATTTACATTGTATGGTTGTCATGTGGTTTCTTCGTGGTAANAATGGGATCATATGTTTACCAGCCAGTATTCTAGCTATTTACATTGTATGGTTGTCATGTGGTTTCTTCGTGGTAAGTTATTTCCGTTGTCCGGCAGGATACAATCATTTTAAAATCTACCTTTTCAAGGACGTCACTGTAGGTCGTAACTTGTTTGTATATGGAATCGTCTCAGAGCGTTTCGGCATGGACTTCAAAATAACTCTGTATGTCGTAATATTAAATCATGGGCAATGTGAGCATGTAAAATTAATTCAGAATATAAGTGTTATCGCCTCTGTATGCCTATGTTAGNAATGGGATCATATGTTTACCAGCCAGTATTCTAGCTATTTACATTGTATGGTTGTCATGTGGTTTCTTCGTGGTACGTTATTTCCGTTGTCCGGCAGGATACAATCATTTTAAAATCTACCTTTTCAAGGACGTCACTGTAGGTCGTAACTTGTTTGTATATGGAATCGTCTCAGAGCGTTTCGGCATGGAGTTCAAAATAACTCTGTATGTCGTAACATTAAATCATGGGCAATGTGAGCATGTAAAATTAATTCAGAATATAAGTGTTATCGCCTCTGTATGCCTATGCTAGNATTAAATCATGGGCAATGTGAGCATGTAAAATTAATTCAGAATATAAGTGTTATCGCCTCTGTATGCCTATGCTAGTAGTAGGAAAATACCGATTCGGGCGCAGCGGGCAACTAACAGGAAAACATCAGGAAAAAAACCTACCTGGGCGAGCGCAAAAAGTGGCATTCAAATTTGCGTTTGGTAAGCGCACCTGGGCGACTGAAAAAAGTGGCATAAAAATTCGCATTTGGTAAGAGGTACGAGCACAGCTCAAAAAAGTTGCGTTTGGTAAGCGCACCTGGGCGATAGCAAAAAGTGGCATTCAAATTTGCGTCCAGAAAAAGGCGTTCAGAAAAAGGCACAGCAATACTTTTTAAATTTGAATGCAGCGTTAAAAAAAAATTAAAGTGTATAATAAATAACAAAACATGGATCAGTTGCTAAATGCATTAAACAGCACCCACCATTTTATGAGACTTTCCGACATCACAATAGGGCAGTCCTACCCGATACACGAGTAATAGTTACTTCAGGAAATTTTAAGGTAACCTTACCAGACAGATATGTACAGATTTTCAGTAAGGAAGTGTTAAGTGGTACAAGTTTTGTGTATAACGGAATGGAAAATTGTGGTGACAGACAAAGGTATTCAATTCTGTAAAATAGTAAATGCACATCTTCGTATAATTGGATACCAGTTGATTTTAATTTTTACCCATAAGTTTTAATTATTGTAAAACCATTAAAACACAATTACAATTNAATTGGATACCAGTTGATTTTAATTTTTACCCATAAGTTTTAATTATTGTAAAACCATTAAAACACAATTACAATCCCGGCTTCGACAAGGTGCTGCAACATAGTCTAATTAAAAGTTTAGATATGCACCTCCAAATTCAGCATATTAAAGTAGGTGAAACACCAAATTATTTTTCTAAATCTTTCATTGTACTCTCTATGGAAATATTATCCATATTTATTATCTTACACACACACACATTATTACAGTATCATCTCTAATACAACAGTTCATTCTGATGAATCAAAATTTATTAACTTGCCTTTATCATCCTTAATTTCAACTATTATTTCCTTTACTTGAGTTGTTTGCACTGTAAAAAACAATGGATAAGCAGGTTCGTAATAGATAGAATCTCCAAATGTCGTCCTCGGTTTAAATGTAGCAATTATGCTAGTTTCTCTATGGTTATATTCATCATGTTTTAATATCATACCATTAGCTATATTACAGTGTATATTTATTGTTTCAAAGGCACCAAATTTTCGAATTGTGTTTCCATAATGGTACTCATTTGCTTTCAGGATTTTATTTTATGTGAAACCCACAAGCTCTCCTATTGAACACCATTTTCCAAACTGTAAATCACACACACATTTTACTTTTACCCTGTTATTTGTCTTATCCAGTTCGAGGGATATGTCATTATTCTCTCCCCCGCCCATTGGAACTATATTAAATGGGGGAATTGTTTTTATAGTTTTACAAGATATTTTAAACTATATTGGCCAACTGGAATTTCAACTGCTATTTCCACACCACCCTAGTCTATAAAATAGAGCATTTTTTCACATGGGTAATGTTATGTGCTAGATATGTAGTATAGAACTGAACTAAAGCCACTGAGTGTTCCTCTATCTCTAAAGGATACTGCAGTCTTTCTTCAACACTGATTTGTTATCTATTAGCTTGAATACTTTACGCATTTATTACAAAAAAAATCTATTAAATAAATGAATAATCCAAGAAACACGAAACATGTAGACTTGGATATTAAAATAAGGATACCAGACAAGACTGTATTGACAAAATGCCATGGAGAATTAATGTATAATAATATTAGATGTTTGATAGTGGGCTCTAGTAATTGTGGAAAAACTACACTTATGATTGATAATTTTATATATGCTCCAGGATGGTTGGACTTTGGTTCTCTCTATGTGTTCAAAAAGTCTGAACCAACCAAAATATATCACTTTAAAGGAAGATACAGATGTAACAACACTATCAATAACTGAACCAATAGCATACTTCTTCCCTACAAATGAAAAAATGGTTACCGTGGATTAATGTCACCATGGATTAATGTTGAAATGGCTCAGTTGTTGTTTATGATGACGTCATACTTGAAAATCAGGACAAAGTACGAGATTTATTCACTCACGGTAGGCATAAAGATATTGATTGTTTCTATTTAGCTCAGACATACTCAAAAGTGCCTAAACAGCTTATAAGAGACAATGGCAATTTTCTTTGCATATTCAAACAAGACGATACAAATCTTAAACATATTCATAGCGATTTAGTTGGTAGTGATATTCCATTTCAGAAATTTAGGGAGACTTGTTCAAAATGTTGGGATAAGGAATGTGGTTTTGTTACAATAGATACGACTCGTAAGTTTAATAATGGAAAGTATCGTAATAAAATTGAAGACTTTTTAAATCCTTAGCACATTTACGAGGAGAGTAACGGTTTTTCTTTATCATATCGTACAATGGCCTAAAGATAGTTTTCCATTTATCGCCCTTGCTTGATTTTGGTGTTCCTGATTTGGCATTATTCTTTTGAAAAACTGCATTTGTATCTGCTGGGATATGACTTTAGTTTTCATAGTCGGTTGCAGTATAGTCACTTTCTGACACATCCTTATGAGTTAGCAATTTCAGCAAACCATCAGTTCCAATGTATGTTCGATCTTTTACAGTAAGTCGATCATTGTTGAATATTACTTCGCTATCGCCAATTTACCTTTTGCTTCCTTGAGGCCTTAGTCCAAAAACATGGTCATCGCAGTTATTTAAGAATTCAGTCATTTTCTCTCCAATAAATGTTGTTCTATAGTTAGTTAACGGTACAATATCAGTTTTCAAACGCCCCAACGCCTCAACGCTATCTTCATAGCATTCAACATCATCGTTATAGCGTTCAACGCCATCGTCATAGTGTTCAACGTCATCGTCATGGCTCTCAACGCCACTGATATCTGCTTTACCAAACAGTTTCCTCTCAAATGAAGTTTCCATAGGCGTTCGTGGGTAGTCCAAATTCTTTACAGCAAATGGAACAAGTTCCTTGATTAGATTCTTATTTTCGTTTGTTACGTGCTCAACTTTTTGTCCCAAGTCCTCTATCGCATCTATCAAAGATTGCTCCTGTCTTTTATTTTTATCATACTCGTCTTTATGTAGTTTCCGGAAGGCTTTAAACTTTTTAATTAATTTTTTTCTCCTCTCTATATTCATTTTAGCTTATTCTTCAGTAATAATTTATTATATATAAAATGAATATTGATAACTTAAATGTATACTGTCTCAGGTGTAGGAAGCATACGCTAAGTTATAAGGTTTCATATGAACTTACAAATAATGCAAGAATTAAATGTGTTTGTAGATGTTGTGGAGCCAATAAGTCAATGTTTACTGGTGGGAGTATAAAAGACGATATTGCAAATGAAATTCATAAACCAATGCCAAAAAATTTCCCCAGGAGGACTGTTCTATCTTTTGGCATCGATGATCTCTGGCAGGCTGACTTGGTTGAGATGGACTCTGTGACATTAAAAGGCATACACAGACTTAACAAGGGATTTAAGTATATGCTGACTGTGATTGATGTTTTTTCAAGTATGCATGGACAATGCCTGTCAAAGATAAAACGGGTGAAAATGTAACTTTAGCTTTTAAAACTATTTTGAATGGCCGCAGTCCTATGCATTTACAAACAGACGAAGGGAAAGAATTTTACAATAAATAACACACTATTCAACATACAGTGGAAAGAAAGCCAGTGTTGCAGAAAGATTTAATAGAACACCGAAGGAGAAAATATGGAAGATATTTACTGTGCAGGGAAGCTATAAATGGGTGGATATATTGCCTAAATTAATAAGTGAATACAATAACACTGTTCACAGCACAATCAGGATGAAAACTTCCAATATAAGTGCAAAGAATGAAAGGTCTGTTCTAATCAACATGTATGTTGGAGAAAGAAAAATGGATAAAGCAAGGTTTGCTATAGGAGCTAAAGTTTGTATGAGTAAATGTAAAGGTTTGTTTGAAAAGGGGTATAAGCCAAATTGGTCCACTGAAGTATTTGAGGTATGTGAAGTATTGTACACGCATCCCATAACATAGAGAATAAAATATTTGGAAAGTGAGTCCATCAAGGGTATATTTTATGAAGCAGAGTTGCTTAAGACCCAGTATGATCAAGACTACTTAGTAGAGAAAGTTTTACAAAAGAATGGAAATAAGCTGCTTGTTAAATGGTTAGGTTTTAATAGTAGTCATAATTCTTGGGTTGATAAGAAAAGTGTGGTTGTTTAAAAAAAAATTCTATGTAATAAACTAGTATGCAAAATATTGTAAGTTATGAACGTCAGTCGTTTCCAACAAACGACCAGGTAAAAAACAATTTAAATGAATACAACAAGCGCATTGAGTTTGATATTCCTGTTGGCGATGCATTTACACATCCGAATGAGGCTTATGTGTACCAACAGTATAAGCTAACTAAAAGAGATGCAAATGCAGGTTATGAAAAAACTTCAACTATTGACCTTTGTGAGAATTTCTTCCCATTCCAGTTCTCAAGAGTAGAGATCTCTAAGCATGGCAATATAATTGAAAGTATTGACAATCCTGGCATCACTTCGACTATGATGCATGCATTGCTTAGCTCAGAATCGGAATCATCGTACTTGCAACTAGCAGGGGTAGAAAAAGGCANCGGCATCACTTCGACTATGATGCATTTATTACTTAGCTCATAATCGGAATCATCGTTCTTGCAACTAGCAGGGGTAGTAAAAGGCAAATATTTTAAGGCAAATGGATATAATGAAATTGCCTACACATTAATATGTATATGTTTGTTTGGGTTTATGAGGGATTGTAACGAAATATTCTGAAAAGGCGGGTACAAGATCACATTCATTCGAAATTCTCATGATGATGTTTATATTTACAGAAGGCCTAAAATACCAGCAGATGGATCTGCTGATATTATCCCAGATGCTGGTAAAATTGTTATTTAGAAAATGGAAATCCTGTCGCCAATTGTTGAATATGAGCCTAATTATGGAAACGAAATTAAAGCAAAACTGCATAAACTACACAAAATTCCCATAGGTTTCAATTATTGGTAATGTCTTGAAAAACCTGTACCTACTGGTGCAAACTCATTCCAGTTTGATATAAAGGACCAGTTCAATTCAACCCAATTGGATATGCCTGACTTCGTAATTGTTGACTTTCAGCAAAACAGAAAATAAAATGTTGATCAAGACCTACATGGATCCATTTTTGATCATTGTAATGTTAAAAATATTTCTATTAAGAATGGAAGGAATGAAGTGTTCCCTAAAGAGAATTGGAACCTGGATATCGAGGATAAAATTTTCGATAAGATGTACATTGCCTACAATGATTTTAGAAATTCAAAGACCAAGCTAGATACTCCTTACCGTAACAATGAACTATATTATAACCCTGATGCATTTGTTTCTAGGAGACCATTATATATTTCTGATTGTTCCTTACAGAAAAACATCCATTGTAAATTATCGAACTAATCTGAAACTTACAGTTGATTTTAATAAGCCAATTCATGCTACAACTATTTGCAATGTGGTTCTAATAAGCCAAATAAACCTAATTTATGATGTTAAAAGTGAAAGAATCACTGAAGCTAACTAGTGCGCAAACATGTATGATTATTAGTTTTTAATGGGACATTTCCTATTAAAAACACCCGCACTAATTATGAAAATCTAGGTATGAATGATTCGTTAACCCCTTTGAATGCACAACCACATACCGTATTTATCAATGAACCAGGGCTATAAGCATTGATCATGATATCAAAGATAGCATCTACCTCGGTGACATCGACTACTATGTCATCAGATGTCAAAAGCGACTGGTGAGTGTACGACTCGATGTAATTAGGCAAGAGTACCCCGAGATGCAAGTGATACTGTCTCTCGACAGCGTCAATCCCGTAACGCTGTTCAACCTCATGAAAGAGCAGATGCCTATCACTTGGATAGGCAACAGCTTCAACGCGACGATGAGTAGCGATGACCTGATTGCCGGTATTATGCGCATAAAATTCCAAACGCATAATCGTAGCGATGCAACCGACATTGTAAACAACAAACTCGCCTACGAGAGGTGTATGTGATTGCATCGCTAACAGAGTAGGTATATGTCGATGACCGTAACCCATTGTATGAAGCGAAAGACGCTGCGGAAATTTTGGAATACAAAAATCCACGAGAAGCAATTATATAACATGTTAGAGAAAAACACTGCAATAATTATGAAAATCTAGGGAATAGCGAATCGCTACTCCCTTTGAATATGCAACCACACACCGTATTTATTAGTGAAGCAGGGCTATATGCATTGATCATGAGATCAAAGATGGCAGCTGCTGAAAAATTTCAAGATTGGGTGTATGAAGAAGTGCTACCGTCCGTTCGCAAGCACGGCGAGTACAAGATCGAGCAGAAGTACAAACCATTCTTGGATGACCTGAATAATAAGGTCTCACTCCTTTTAAATTTTGTAGTGTTCCCATGGTAGTGTATTAATACCATCTTTAAGAATAAATCTTTTGTCATCTTCGGAACTTAATGCTTTTTTTCTCTCAACTCTATTGTATACAGTTCATGTTTATAACTTCTTATGAGATTCATACTTCTGTACAACACTTCTTTTCCAAACAAGCACTTTTTGTAGTCATCAAAACTTATCTCATTCCTGACTACAGAAGTTTTAACACCCTTTGCTCTTTTCTTTACATGACCTTCCACATATAAGGTATACATTTTGGTTCTTAAACCAATAAATTCTTCCATTATTTTCCCATTACATTCATTTTTCATTTTGTCTATAATTTTCTTATGTATTTTTGGCGTGTTGTATGTATTATTTTTTGGATAATCACTTGTATCAAAATGATCGATCATTTCTTTCATGTCACTGTAGGAGTCTGATGTTTTTATACAATATATGTATGAGTCAGTATCTTGATAACACAGTTCAATATTTCCTTCATACTTTGGTTTCATCACATTATAGTGAAAATCGTACATTAAGGTCTTTGACAAATCAAGTATGCTCATTCCAACGTAAATGGGCTTGTTAAAGAACAGCTTTGTTTTATTCATGTGAACTGCGACTAAAGAGTTAGTAAATATTGTTCTATCTTTAAAATTTGGTTTAGCCACTAATGTATCCACTTGCTTGCCGCTTGTGCACAACCGTATATCCACTCTGTTTCTAATGTTCTCCATTGTTTTACCGAATACAGAGTTGTTCATTAGTTTGTAGAAGTTCTTTTCAAAATCATTAGATGCCTTCGTTCGCATATTTGTGTTTCGATCAATATAGGACTTCAGCCAGTCTGATTGATCAAACTCCAGAACTCTATGGATTTTCTTCAACTTCATTCCGAGGGACAGATATTGTTTAAGATTTACGTAGTGCAGTACATATCTTTCTTTGCCACATAGGTAGTTAATAATTTGGGAATTATCGAACCTTCGGGTATTCTATTCTCTGGAGCCAGTGGTAGATCTTTGTGGAGGTCATGTAGTTAATGTGGATACTCCAAATCAACTTCCAATATGTAACCTTTTCTGGCATAATCTCGTATTTTTGTTACATATATATATATATTTGTATTTCGCCACTTAAACCCACCGTAAGCTAAATACTGACTCATAACCCAACCATATAAGTTATTGGCATACAGGTATGCTAGATAATATTCTTCGACTTTTGTGTCACTATCATTCATGTATTTATTATTTGCTTTGGCATGCCTCTTGCAACATTGCGATATTCCACCACGAATACCTTTTTCAATCTTCAAAATCTTGTCGTAATCCGTTAGTATTTCTAGTTCTGTTTTAGTATGTTTGAGCATAGCATCCCACGCTAGCCCTGGTGCTGTGAAATACCATGCAGGATCTAGCTTATATGTTTTGAGACATACATCTCTAAAGATTTCTATAATATCAGCCAATATCAACACATCTGTTTTTTTATACAAATGTGTATGCTCCCCTAACGATTTTATGTTGAAAGTTTTCCACACCTTTCTTGCAAACTCGTAGTCTTCATCTGTAATATCACATTTGTTGAGTTTGTTGTAAAATGCATCCTTATTAGGTAGTGATGTCTCACAAAATTGGCCAACACTATCCATGTAGTCATATGGGTAAACGCCTTTCCTTATAACAATATCTAGAAATTTAATTGGAAAAATGCTTACTCGTTTCCCGGAATTGGTTTCTGGAAAGATTGCTAGAGAGCTTATCGATGCTGCTAGCCATAAATTTAAATGAGTCAATAAATCTTAGATTCACGCCCTCACATACATGTTTAGTGAAAGAAATATATCTTTCCTCGTTGTTGGGGATTAGGTCAATTTTATTTTCATCGATGCCAAGCTCCTTTACAAATAAATGTGTGTCATATCCAGATATATTGTATATAAACACAGGAACAAAACATGGGTTTCTATAGGATAAGTTACAATCTTTGTGTGTGGCTCCTCTAAATTTACCTGTAAGGTGGTCATGATCTCTCACAGAGTCTCCATCCAAGGTCTTTTCACATATATGACACTGGGTGGCTGTATCATAACCAATTTGTTCTTTCTTGGTCAAGGGAATCATTGGTTTTTCATTTTTGTAGATATCTCCTATTGCCTTTGCTTCCTCCATTAAAATCTTGACGAATATCGTAGATGCATCAGGTCCTTCATATGTTACTGGTGCCTTATAGTCTCCATGTGCATATTTTATATAGTAACATAAGCTGATAGGCTTGTGGTTTTGATACGGTTTCGTGTAGGAGTCGTCGGGATTTGGTTGGCAAGTTTCGATTTTTGTTAACAAACACTCAAAATCAGCATATATTACAAAAGGAACTCTCAAAAGATGATTTTTGTTCTTGAATCTTAGTATGTAATTTCCTTTATGTGTAAGTTCAACTGTAACTCATTCCATCATGATCGCTACAGTCTTCTTCGTGAGCATTTAGCTTGCTTTCAGAGTAGAAGTGTTGCAAGCATCCATCACATTTGTATATTGTATGACCATCCTTTGTCATCGGTGACCTAATAAGTCTCGAAAGACTTTTTACCCAGCAGTAGTGGTCATTCTTTTTATTTTTGATGTAGAGTAGGTTAATATGCTTATCAGTTTTATTTTTTGTTATTTGTAATGGATAGATTATGTATTCCTTATTGATCTGGTTTTCTTTTTCTTCATATGCATAAACATTAATTGACAATCCACTTCTTTTCTCAAAGGTTGGTATGCTATCCAATTTCATAGGAAATATCAGTCCCTTAAGTGCTTCGTCAAACTCATGTTTATGATCCAAATACTTGTTCACTCTTTGAGGATCCTTTTGTGCTGGATGTAGTGCTGATATAATAGACCACAAAAACCTTTTTTGATCATTGTTCTTGACATTAATTACTGCTTGCTTGGCCTTGATTTTTCTGGAAGATCAACATAAGAGCTACCCTTAAGTGGAACATATTTATTTATTCGCACCTCTAGATTTAATATTCTATTGAGCACCCACTGAGAGCCCTTTGTTTGAAATGAGCCTATCTCTGCTATTATTTTCAATATGCTATCGGTATAATGTTTTTCTACATTAGTTGATTTCAGTATAATTTAGTTCTTGGTTTTAAAAGAGCCTTCTACATATTCAGGATTGTCACCAGTTCCTCTTTTGTACTCAGCGAAAAACTTCATGTTCACTTTGAGGTCCGTTGATTTTAAATGTTTATTAGTTATGTTGATGACAGCTCCTTTTATATCGTTTAGGAAATGATTTGGGTCTTTGTATGCATTCACATTCTTTACAACATAAGTCTTGATCCTACTTTGAAATGCTTTTTCAGTTTCTTCTACACTGAATCTGAGTGTGTATTTGTGTACTTTGCTCCTCAAGTAACTTTTTTTGAGAGATGGTTTGTAATAGTGATTACAAGCCTCACACTGAACTTGCTTATATCTTGATAACTTATGTTTTGGTATTATGATTTGCGGTGTTTTAAAAATATCCCATGCATTTGTAGGGTCTTGCAGTGGTGCAAGACCTTTGTGTAATTTACTTCTCAAGTGACTTTTTATTAGAGCTGGTTTGTAATTATGTCCACAAGCCCAACAATGAACTTGCTTATCTCTTCCTTTGTGTAATTTACTTCTCAGATGACTTTTTATGAGATATGGTTTGTAAAAGTGGTTACAAGTTTCACATTTAACAAATGGTGGCTGAGGTTTCTTCTTCTTTCTTTGCATAAAAACATCACGCTTAAACTTAAATTCGTTCCAAACATTACCAGTTGCATTAGCCTTTTTCATTGCCATGGTCGTCATCGTATAATTAGATACCAGTTGAGTTTTAGTTGTACCCATTTATTATACACTTTATTTTTTTAATTTCGTTTCAACGAGCGCATTCAATTTCCCCTTACGGGCTCGCTATCTGCAACTCCCGGATGTGGTCGATGTATACGCGCTCGCGTTTCTAGTGATGGCAAGTATCGCTGCACCTTTTTCTGAACAACTTTTTCTGGACGCAACTTTTGGTGCCCTTTTTTCTGGACGCCTTTTTCTGGACGCAAATTTGAATGCCACTTTTTGTGCTCACCCAGGTTGTTTTTTTTCCCTGATGTTTTCCTGTTAGCTGCCCGCTGCGTCCGGATCAGTATTTTCCTACTACTTATGTTATATCTGACTGAAATAACCTTATCATATTTTAATTATCTATCGACATTATCAGAACCCTGGCTACGCTGATGTGCGTAAACATGGGACTTAATAGATGACTCCCTCGTTTAATGGTAAGAAAGTCTGTTGCAAAATTATAGCCGACTCTGACGCCCATACAAGTTTTGTGTACACTATGTACAATTGGTGATGATGTCGAAGTTGGCAGCTTTAGCTGATGGTTGTAACCCTGGATAAATGATAAACTATCTGTGATGGGACGTGTTGCAGAACAGTTCACGTACCAGATAAGCGTGTGCTGTTATGTTGCATGTATTTACTTGCAATCTAGGCTGCTGCATTCTATTACTGTATTAAAAAAAATACGTTACCACTTACTTGAATTTTTGCCTCGCACTTTACCACTCCACTATTAGGAGTACTTAGCTATGAATAATGAAATTCATTAGTACGCCCTTACATGGTTTGGCCGGTTCTTGCGCATGAAGGTGGAGCGGGTCTGTGACCTCGGGCAGCGGCCATGTTAGATGTGTGTAACCTTGACACTGACTCCGGGTGACCCTGACCATGGGGTGAACTTGGGATAACTGTGAGGGCGGAAATTCAAGAAAATCTAAAAATCGCAGAAAAACTCCAAAAGAAAGTTAAATGAAGCGATTTGGGTGGCTCTTAACAGTGAGATATTGAGAGCCAATGAGGGTGATTGATGTGAGTATGTAGCAGGGCCAGAATGAAAGGGAGGGGGAAACGGTACATCCCCGAGAAAACCCGCCGACCAGCAGCGTCGTCCGGCACGATTCCCACTTGCGAAAATCCGGGAGTGACCTGGCCGGAGATTGAACCCGTACCGACCTTGGTGGGAGGCGAGCAGGCTAACCGTTCAGCCACCGCAGCCCCTCAAAAAAATAATTTCAAAAAATTTAAACAAAAAATATTATTTTTCAAGCGTTTTTCAATAATTAAAAAAAAAATTAATTTCCAAGTAACTTAAAAAGGGTAAATTCTAAAAACAATGTTAAAAAAATAATTTAAAAGTTAAAAGAAAATATTTTTTTTTTTCGTAAAATTACATAGCGTCCTTTCTCCTGGTACCACAGCAAGCAGGTGTTTAACTCCTTGACCAATCAATTGTTGGCTTTACGTCTCACCTTCTTACCGCCACTTCCCCCAACTACTAACCCCTCTCCACTCCTGTAACCGAACTACCACCAATCCCACTGCCTTCCCTCTTACACCAACAACCTCCAATATGTCGCCTCCTCGACTTCGCTCCAAACCCCTCACCCAAATACCTCAATTACCTCCATTTACTTGTAGTAGTTCCACCCCTGCCAATTAATTATTGGC